>JAFMSR010002983.1:0-18271 GCA_022818135.1 Saxidomus purpurata | reverse complement strand
AAATCCAATATATAAATGTATTGATTATGGATTTGTATGATTGATTAAGTTTTAAAATGATGCTAACACAATTCTAAGTTACATTTACCTAACTTACCTGCATCAATCAGTGTAATATGGAAAATAAACGGCATATCATTACCTTATGTGTAAACTTGCATGTTTAGAGTTTTAAACAATCAGATTTTATAAAGTGGTGAGGGTTTTTCATAATATTTAGGTTTTCATTTAAGTGATATTTAATTCATCATTTTAGACCGGAAAATTGTTTTCAGTAGGTAAATTTGTATTATGCACCTGTTTTACAGCCTCAATATTTCGACAACAAGACTGACCGATTTTACAAACTGATATTGCATGCGAAGGGCAGCCATCGTATATAACAAAAGCCCCGTTTGTTTGGCTAGCGCCGGTTGTTACCCACAGGAAGTTGATATTTTTGTCCAAAAATAAAAGTGATCTAATGTATCTTAAAAAAAATCACCCCTCTATATATATAAGCACAGAGATACAATGCCTTCCATTACCCCCACCCACTTCTCCCATGCAAGGGCATTTTTAGTAACAGAGCCACGACAGCTGGGTTTCTGGTCTAGACAGTTAAAGTGTTTAAAATTATCACAGAATATGTCCTTACTTTTAATTTATCGTTGTTTTAACTACTGAAAAGCATCTCTTTCGCGAAATTTTTCCAACACGTCGACTCCCATGTGTTTGACGTCAGAGCTTTTCTCGTGCGGAGCGAGGTAAGTGAAGTGACACATTCCGTGTACCGTTTCGGATTCGTACAAGCACGCTTAACGAGAATGACATAGGAAGAAACAATTTCTGCACTTTAGAATGAAACACAGTTTTGTTTTGACCGGAATCCGATGTGATAGAAGTAAAATTTGAACACTGAAGTAAAGCGCTGAAAATGTTCCCAAAGTAAATAAAGACTTCAATTCCTATTCGGTTCAATTCGCGCACCATTTGTAAGAGTTACCCCACTTGATTTGGTTTTCCTATTTTTTGTTTGTAGTAGTATAAATTAACTAAACCTATAAAATAACAAAAAATATTTCCATTTTTATCATTAAACAATAATAAGAGAAACACTGCAAACTTATACAACAAAATTTTCAAAAAGAATAATATTTAATAAAATATGTTACTTTCGCTCCGAGGAGGAGAAAAGCTCCTGACGTCAGCATGAAATCGACGTGTTGAAAATTTCGCGAAGAGTTAACTTTTCCCGTGGTTAAAAACTAACTGATAATTAAAAGTAAGGACATATTATGTGATAATTTTAAGCACTTTAACAATCTAGACCAGAAAACCCAGTTGTCAGTTTGTTACAAAAAATGTTCTTGTATGGGGGAGAAGTGGGTGAGGTACGGAAGGCATTGCATTCGTAAGTTTATATATATAGAGGAGAGTACCGCAAAGATACATTAGTCATTTTATTTTGGACAAAATATCGCTCCTATGGTTACACCACTAATATTGAAACTACTTTTCTGCACTTATTATGGAGCACATTAAAATTAGCGCTAGATGTGCGACAGTTTAAAATATCAGATCTGTGAAAGAGGGGTCACATAGAACGCCTAAAATAAGTTGGCTACAGAATGCTAATGAGGTGCAAAGTCTGTTGCTTGGATAAATTTTATAACAAAACGAAATAACGGCATTAAAAAAATATCTAGTATAAAATTATCATTTGAAAATCTAAATATTTTAAAAATATTCGCATACACAGAATTTTCTATGCAACTGTCCTAAGGTACGTGTTGACTAAATAGAGTACGAATTGACTACGGTACGAGGTGACCAGGTGTCTAGATACCATGTAGCCTTTTATAAAAATGTAGCAATGTCATCACTTGGTTTTTATTCTGTTTTACCAAGACAGATGGTAACAGATTAGGAATATATTTGCCGAAGCACTTACAATTCTAAAAGCATTTAGTTCGGCATACTTTGTCTAAATATAAAACGTTGGCAGACATGTCTGCCATATCATCTCGATGTTGATTGGCTGCACGGTTAGTGTGTGTATTGATTGGCTGCACGGTTAAATCCGGTTCTGCACGATAACGTTTTATTCATAGTTCTGATTGGCTGCATGGTTAATCGAGCGTGAACCGTGAAGCGTGTGCCGTTCGTGTTGTACGCGAAAGAAACCGTGTGCGCGGGGGAACCCACACGCGGCGCCACTGTACTGTGATTTTGGAATGTAGATATGTATAAACATTTTAAAGGATCTATAGTTTGCTCAGATGTATTTAGCTAGGTATTTGAGAGAAGTGTCAGAGATGGAACACATTTCATAAAACCGGACAGAGTTCAAGCACCACCTCAGCCACATTTACAGACAAATAGGCGCCAAAGTATTTCTATAATGGATAAAAGTTTGGAAACTAACCAGAGAAGATCTGTCAAAAAACTCCTATAACTCTATGACCAGAATGGATTGGGACTTAATTATAGATAATTATGATGTTTATATTAATTTCCTTATTAAGCTGTTTAAATTTCAGACTACACACACAATATATAGGTGTTCAAAACATAAAACAACTGAAAAAAAGGGGTCAGCTGGTATCACTTGCTGTACGAAAAGTCCTCCCAAGGACAGTTTTTTTTTTTGCTATCTTAGCCTTTGTTATCTGACTGATTTTAAAATGTTTTATCTTTATTATACCAATATAGGTAAAGAATTTTTCTTGTGATATAATACCAGATCATATATCAACAAAACTCTCTCAGCTCTTTGCAGAAAAAAAATCATGAAAGTGCAACATTAAGTGTACACATCCTTCTGTAGTATTTTATAACGTGTAGAGGCATATACACATGTATAAACGCATTTAACAAAGGATTTTTAAGCGAAAAATATACACTGTATTAGTACTGCATAATCGAATGTCTACCTCAAATACTAACAGATGACTGAAGACTATGACTAAGACTTTAGTAATGCGAACAAAAAGTAAAGCGAATACCTAACTGGGTTCGAATACCCAGACAGCTGGGGTTGGTGTATATGCTACACGTAAGGTGAATGCCCAGCTTACTCCGAATACCCAGCCAGCTTGGAGTTGGGTATTTCTGGGATAATCCTATTTTCGTACCAAGTAAAATGCTTTCGCTCCCCGGTTTTAATGAATTTAAGGTGGTACGAAGCTTACAAACTTCCATACAAGGTCATGCGTTTAAAGATTGTCGTCATCTTAGGTTATACTAACCTACGACTTCGTATGTGAAATTATCTTTTTGCGAAAAGAGCTCTTTTTTGGATTCCAACTTTACCGGCCCGTAGGAATGTTTGTTATTTTGTACCACGTATGTCTGCATTTTGGCCTGAGACTGAAAGTCTCCTAGGCCTGAGTTAGCATGCATTTCAAACACTGTAGACCAATTTATCTGTGCTATGTGCGAATAACAACTTTAAACATGCACTATGCGAAAAGTAGTGCAAAACAGACCATATCAATCTTCTGTTTGAATGTCGCATATGATAAGAACATATTACAAATAAAAATAGTACATACAACTTCAAACGATTGCAGAAGGTATATAACACGGGCTGCATTACACTTTTTCAACAAATTTAATAAACCGGACAGAGATTAAGCACCCCCTCTGCCACACGTACAGGTAAAAAGGCCCTTTGTAGGATTTCTAAAATGGATTCAATTTATGAAACTAACCGGAGGAGATCTGTCAGAAGTAATATGACTACATAACTTTACAACTGGTCTGAGACCAGAGTAAGTGTGACTTAGTAATAGATCTGATGTTCATGTGATTTTCTTTACTAAGCTAATGAGATTATAAACTACACACACTATAGAGGTGTTCAAAGTAAAACTACTGAAAGATAGGTGTTAGCTGGTGTTACATGCTTTACAAGGAAGTCTACACAATTACAATTTTGCCATCTTGGCATATGGAAATCTTATTTTTTTTTTTTTATTCATGTATACAAAATGATTATGGTACTTTTCTAGTGATATTATACTAGTGTATACTTAAATATCTAAGCCTTTACCAGAACTTACTATTCAAATGTTATTTATGAAAGTAAAACATTTTACTTAAACATTAGGTTCCAGGTAGGATCTTCAGTAAAAGAACTACTTCTAATACTAAAATACAATTATTAATCAAGTGTGAGTGTTCTCACAAGATGTATATATACAGTCGACTCGCGTTATCTCGACTACGATTATCTCGATTTTTCGAAATCTCGACTGGATTTTCTCGGTCCCGATTTTCCCTTCTTGTTTCTACATAAATCAATTACGGATATCTCGATTTGTTTATCTCGATTTTTTGGTTATCTCTCCCGACTAAATTTTTGATCCCCAACTATGAAATTTCCTCTATTTTGACATCCGATATCTCGATTTGACATTAACATTTTTATCACCTGCCGAACAAGGTGCCCCCAGCTGCACGCGATTGTATTCGCTCCAATTGTCGTCTGCTGTCAGAGGTGCGAAAAAAACACCACGCTTTGCGGCTATTCACTCAGTGATTCGATTACCGACTCAGAGTAATTAATTTTTTGTTTTGCGACGTAAGCTGTGTACATATGGGAATTGGTAATTTGTATTGGTGTGTCAAAACTGAGAAAAATTAGACGATAACATCTCGATATTGAAAAAAACAACGGAAGAGTCATGTCGAAGGGGCGGTAACCAACCACGGGAGGAAATCTGGATCGGCAAACGCTGAGAGTTTGGAGAAGGACCCGCGGGAATTCAATCTTTCGGCACCGAGGTGCAAGGCAACATAAACACAGATCATAAAATGGTAGAAAGGCGGAAGCGTCTCTTATCAACGAATATCTTCATTCCCCCTCCTATCCCCTATCAGGCATATTTCGTCAAAAAAACAGAAATAAATCAAACAGGGGGTGCCACGTACCAAAAACGCCGCCTCCCAAAAGGAGCCCCTGAGCACCCAGGAGTGCACACCACCGACACACACACACACACACACACACACTCACACACACACGCACACATCACAACACACACACACACAATCATGTACACACATACACTACCAACACACTAGTATACAAAGCAAACACAGAGGACAAAACGAACAATTAAAAAGAGGAACACAGTGGGGCACCGCCTTGGAACGGTCAGTGGCAAAACACCACTGGGGAGCTTAAAAGCAGGTTTATGTTTGCGCACCCAACTATAATTATCTCGATTTTTCGTTATCTCGACTTATTTTCTTCGGTGCATAAAATCGAGATAACGAGTCGACTGTATTACAAATCTAATAAAACTTATTTCAAGGTGTACAACTTGAATGAAATCAGTTTTTTTCTATGTACTTCCCCTCCTCAAGTAGGGTCTGTTATAGCTAAACTGGTAAGAAAGATGTAGGTGGTCAGATTTAGCATCTGTGGCCAGTGGCCAGTCCAAACTAACAAGGATATACTTAATGATCATGATATGGTTGATGTTTCCTTCAACTGGAGGTGGTGGGGTAGGTTTATGTGCGAACCGGCTAACATTTATCCTGAACCCTCCCCCTCTGTCCCCCACAGGTTACAGATACATGTATTAGCCGGTGATATTGTTTAATTATAATTATTATATGATACCATACAGACAGTACAAACTACCATACAGTATTAAATTATATATAAGATATAAATTGGTTACGAGTATGTTAAAACTGAAACAGGCATGTGACAGGTACAGTGATTGAGTAACCCTTATGACATGTCACCTGTCACCCCCTATATTCTGTTATGTGCAGACTAGATTTGCTAAATAATAACAAGATTGAATGTTATGTTTGGGGTTTGCCAATATAAATCAACTCCCACTACATTTTGTAACTAGAGAAAAACTTATTTACTACTACAATTAAGTACTTGATAAATATAAAAGTATTTATGCAAGGATTGTGTAGGAATTTGACTAGTGACCTACAGAAAAGGGGAAGAATGGAGAATGATAATTAATGGTGAAACCATCTGAAGTCCAAGCTTATCCCTTTCTGGCTTAAATTTTAGTCTCTGTGTGGTTGAAAGCTATGCAGTCAAATAGCCAGTGATGGGTGTTACATTCTACAATGCACTGGATGCTAACCTGGTCAACCCAGAGTATGCACCAGCATAAGACGTGTGATTGATTTGTCCATTTGTAATTTGTCGAGTGTCCCATGGGACGGCCAGGTTGCACTGTTTTGTGGCAAAATGTGTTTTTTAAGTTTAAATTCTCTACACCATCAGTCCGGGATAGTGGGTCGACTCCTGGCATATATTTCTAAAAAAAAGCACGAATGTGTCTTTATATCTTATTCTCAATCGTACCCCTGTTTCAGACAGATCACACATGGTTTTGCTTATGCAATACTATTTTTTTACAATTCCTCCTCTGATTATAACATTAAATCAAAGACAATTAATTATAAAACGCTTCCATGTTTGTTTCACACATTAATTTAACATTACTGTCAAGTAGTCGCTCAATCGGCGTAAATTGGTCATTAATTGTCGTATCACTTGGTCTGTTGCTTTTATCGTGTCATTAAGGTGTAAACAATACACATACAATTGAGGTGAAAAGATGCCTGGGTCGCATTATTAGATTAAAATATAACTTGATTAATTAAAATGGTCTGTATTTGATGGTCATATTGCCGAATAATAATTGTACACGTTTAATTTTTAAAAAATCCCTCCAGAGTAACCATGCATACAGTATTATACTACCTTTAAATTCTAATTGTGATTATGACTTTGAAGGTAGGCAAGTCGGTCTTACGCACGCGATACATTACGTTGGTGTGCTGAACATTTATTAATTTAATTTAAATCATTCAATACATGATAAAGATACACTCCGGACACGAATGTGTGCATATAAACAGGATTGTATTACCTTCAAACCTTTTAGTTTGGTCTTGATCTTTGAGATAGAGACGTTGGTCATGCACACAACACGTTGTCTACATGGATAAATATTTATACCGAAGTTATTTTAAAATCATTTATGGATGCCAGAGTTACAGTCCAAACACGAAAGAGAGAACCTTGACAAGCATTTGAACAATGTTCCTTTCCTTGCAAAGTGTCAAACCTAATGTCCCCGATTGATCTAACCGGCCACTTAGAAAATATGTCACAAATGGTAATTAAATATCTATCGCAAAAAACTTAATCATAATGAGAAGTATAAATACTCAACACTTATAGTTAGCATTAATGTGGATGTACATTTTGTTTTTTTGTAACAACAATGATAGATATGAAATATTTACGTACTTAAATTATTAATCCATTCAAGAAAAGGTGAAAATGCAAGAGGATTATATTGTCTATTCTGTTTTGGTATTATCCGGTGCATACAATGACCGGAAACAAATTAAAGAACTGAATAAGACCGAAAAACAGTTCATGCGGACCGAAAACAATTTGTTTTTCAAATAATATATATTTTACAGTTTAAAGTAGATAAATAAAACAGTTATAAATATAGTATTACAAATCAAGAAAATGACAAAAAAGACAGAAAAAACAAATACTACCGACTGAAAACAATTTGTTTTTTCTAAAGATAATAATCGCTAGAACTGAATGATAATTCCTTCATTTATTTAAATCTTGAATAATAAATTATACATTAATTTTTTGAAAACAAGTTGTTTTCGGTCTGCATAAGTGTTTTCGGTTGTTATAAGTATTATTCAGTTGTTTGGCGGGTCATTATCATGCACCTGGTACGTGTAATTAGAAGGTGCCTTACAGCGTAAATTTCTCATTTCAAAAATTGTTATGCATTCTACTTGTCATTTCATTGACGGTTGAAGAATTACTGATTTCCTGTCAAAAGCGAGCTTAATACCCAACCTCGATAAACCTTATTTTAGTTAATACCTATCAAATATTAATAGCGTGTAAACGTATTATATTTGATAAATGTATTATCACATGAAATTTTCATATACACTCAACAGGTTTAGAGACATAAAAGGAGCAAAATATTTATTTCATCATTGTTACCGTGCTTCAAATTATCAAAATTTCATACACAACAAAAACAATCTAAATTGAATTATTGTATAAGTTTCTATAATTCATCACAAAAATGACTTAAATAGAAATAAAAACAATAGCGTCATTCACATAAAAATGTTCAACAGGAAATCTTTGCGTTCTAAACCTGTTAAGTGTATGTAATGCAATAACGTAATGAGTCTTGTAAAAGTGTCCATTTTTAATCAAAATTATTTATATATAAGTGGGTTGATATAAATTTCTGTAATTTCTTATCCGGAAATTATTAAATATGATTGATATATCTTACATTACACTGTAATTTATGGTAAAAATTGAAATGTAAACTATGGTTAAAATAGAATCAAAATGACAACTTTCTAAGTGTTAAATTTTTGTTTTGTTTATAATTAGGTATGAAGTCATCAATTAAAAACATATTTAACTGGATATCATTTTTGCTGATAATAATGCGTAAATGTGAGTGTATGTATGCAACACATTGACAATTATATTAAATCAGTTGGGATCCCGCCTAAGGATGAATTGAGTCATAATACAATGATCCTTTATTTTTCAGGCAATATGGAAACAGAGTAGCATGTGAAGTCAGAAAAATATGGTTTCTTTAAAAGGTATGAATTTTGCTGTTAATGATATAGCTAGTTTAAAGTTATTCAATTTAATACAATTGAAATCAGATGTCATAGCACCTTCTCTGATTCACCTCTGTTAATGTATATAGATTTATTTATTGTTTGCAATAGTATTTATCTAAACGTTATCCTGTGTTTATATCCGTTTGGTTATAAATTAACCAAGTTGATTGATAGAAATAGCAACAACGGCTGACCTTTAAAATTAACTTATCATATACAGTCTAACATTTTGAAGACGAATTCTGTACAAGTAGCATTTTTTATTGTTTACCTTTTTATCGCATTGGAAAGCTGCAAAAAGAATTGAAGAAATTCATTTTTCCAAACTTTGATTTAAACGTTTCACTGAAGATGGAAAAGAAACAATCTTACTAAGAAAATGAATACCAACATCAATATGTTTATTTCAAAAATGAATAAATATGTTATACATGTCTAATTTGCCGAACATCAACTCTAATATATCTTTATATTGTATTTGCTTCACCATTCAACTAAGAGCACTATGAAATATATATTTTAAAGTTCTTTGATCTGACGAGACTGAATCACGATTCACTACTGTGTAACACTATATTTTGGAGAAGATATGCAGCAATTCATAGGATTAATTTTATTTTTTTGTCCATTTTAATCACATTTTAGGGATTAAAGATGTCATATAAAGACAATGTACAAAATACGAACTACCCGGGTTACATTAGATTTTTATAAATACTTTGAAGGTTATATGTGCATTCATGTGTGTGTCAGGCTTATCTTTTGTCCCAATTCTGAAAAAGAATTGTGACGGGAGCACAACAATTTAACTTACATAATTATAAAGTTTTTACTCAAACCTTTTTATGATTACTGTGAGAATACCCAAATTAAGTAACAATTGTAGAGTAACAATTGGTCGTGTTTACGTTGTCTTCATTACACTTAACAGTCGTACGCGCTTGAGTTTAATTTAGGTAAGTACGGTGCTATACAGACATGGTACGAGTTGTAATGGTGCCACGTAAAAATGTTTTAGGATGTGTTCACCAAAATCAAAGTCAAGCTTATTATTACATAATGTTCATCTTTTGATTTACATGTGTATATACATTTAGTCTAAATAAGTTGTTTTCTTCGATTGCATTATTTGTATATAGAAATTTGTAAAAGCATTCCAATTCTTTTACGTTATGTTGCAAATCAATCTTTATAACACAAAAAAATCATGTATGCTATGTTGAGCTTTTGCAGATCATTTAAGCTTGAGTGACACCATTCGCACCTGTTGGTGTATTTAATAGGTAATTCTCATACAAAATATCTGTTACAATGAATCTGTTTCAATTGAGATACTTTATAAGTTCTTCCAAATCGTTAAACATTTCCTTAGAAAGCAACACCATTCCACAGAAACAGTGGTTTTCATCCTTTGAAAAACAATATTCATGTCGCATATACTGTACTGTGATCAAGTATATAGACGACGATTGGTTCAAACATAGGTAAAGAGTCACAGATGCGAAACTATCTTGCATGAAAAAATGACCCAATAACCATTTAATGTTAACAAAAGCCTAGTCATGTTTATAAGGATTTATCTTCGTCAGTTCTCCGATCACTCGTAAAACAAATATGGGATTGATCTAGAATAAACTGAACTGTTTGTATTACAATGGCATAGTTTGTAGAATGACAAGATAAACTGACAAAAGAAAACAATGTTCAATCTTTACTTGACCGTCAACCAATATTAAGTGTACATGTACAAGCGTATTTACATATTTCAAGATGCTTACAAACAATTGCATTCCGTGTTTATTGGAAAATGATAATTGTTATTTGTGCTAAAATAGTTAAAAGTTAAAAATAGTTTGAAAAAAATGTAGCAACAGACCGGTTAATTCTTGATCACCCCATGTATATGCACACTTCCGATACTTTATGGCCTGTCATCGGAATTATTGTAAACTATTGCAGTATTTTCACATCCATGCAAAAGACTAATGGTTGTTTAGCGGCTGCTCTTTCCCTCAAGATGATAAGATCAAAGTGTATAAGAAATGTATCCTTCTGTATCATTTATGAAAGTAACCGTTCCGTTATTAAGATTGCCATTTCTAAAGAGTAGTGTGGCTTTAGTTCTAATACAATGTCTACTTATCAGACATCAAATGCTAATATTTTAACCAACAAGCTGTCCTTGACTTCGGCGTACATGTAGCTGCTGGTGACAGATGTAATATCATAGCAATGCAAGATTGACAAGGTTCTTTTTCGATTGATAAATAAGCGTCACACAAACATTATCTTTAGCTGAAAACTGTCAAAGACAATGACATATAACTTAGTATCAAAAGAATAAACTGAATCAAAAAGATGTTCTTGTACGAATATACTTCTTGCTTTTAAGATTGTTTGCCAAATTCAAAAAAAACTCTGATCCAGAGAACCTTTCTACTGAAAAGATTGATACGGATGCATATAAACACAAGCTGCGTAATGAAGGAGTTGCTGGAGTCAAGAAAAACTTGGCGAAAGATTTAGATAATTGGAAAATATTGTTTCATATTGCAGTCACTGGACGATCCGGTACCGGAAAATCATCTTTTATCAATGCTATCAGAGGACTGAGTGGTCAAAAAGACGCTGCCGAAACTGGGTTGGAGGGAACAACTGTGAAGCGTAAGACTTACATACACCCTGGCAACAGAAGTTTTGTTGTTTGGGACCTTCCTGGTGTGAACAGTTAACTTTCCACGCTCGTCGTACTTGCAAGAGGTTAAATATGACACATATGACTTTTTTATCATTATTAGCAACAACAGATTTACAGATGATGACTTATGGCTAGCGCTTGAAGTACAAAAACGAACAAGAAATTTTTCTTTGTAAGATCATGTATCGATAACGACATAAATAGTGAAAAACATGATAACCCTTTTCACGATGAAATCACACTGATACATGATCTCAGAGCGATAATTGAAAATAAGCTAGTGAGCAATGGTGTGAAAAAGCCGAAAGTGTTTTTGATTAGCAATCACGAAACATATAGTTATGGGATTTCGGAATGCTAAATGATATGCTGCTCGGTTCATGCAACGGTTTGAAGAAGGAAGATGGCTTTGTCTTTTGCAGGCAGCCACAGAAAAAAGTTATGAAAGAAAAGAAGAAGTTTTTGCAAGGCAGAATAGCTAGAATTGCTATGAGTGTTGCTTGTCGAAGGCCCACATGAGGAAAAAAGAAGAATTTCAAAGCGAAATCAAATTTTATCAGACACAGTTCAATATCGATGAAATTACGTTTGCTGGAAACAAGGATATTCTATTTCTCTCGGACGAGTGTATCGAAAGAATTCCAGATTGTTTTGACCAGTCTTCAATTGGAAAGAAGAGAAAAGTGACCACACCAACGGCTCGAAGAAAAAGGAAAGCCATTGGAGCCGTTTTATTGATTATTTCAAATGGTCAAAAAACAAAAACATTTACCAGCTTTGCGTAAAAGCCTGAATCACAACCTAAACGAATTATCAAATCCAAGCTTGCCGCCTATACGATCTCAAGAGGACAAGAGATCGTCCGTGCAATGTCTACGAAAAGGGATCAGACCTTCATAGGGCGAAAGACCTTAATCCTTTCTTAAGTTATGACATATTTTATTTTTATTATATAAATAATTTTGGCATGCAACAGAAAAATATTGAATCAAAAGTTATAAATAATGGGGTACTGTAAAACATAGACGAAAAGATCTAGGATTAAAAAAAATAAAAGCCGACAAAAAGAATTGGTAAAAAGCTGTTTTTATAGAAATCTTATAGTAAATTTAAGTGTATGGCTATTAGACGGGTTGTTAATTCTTCGTTACACCACACAATGTGTTAGGATTGAACTATGAAATGCGAACGTCCGGGTTGGTGGGGTTGTGGAACAACATTAAAAAATAATGTGAGTGTTAATTTTGAAAAACAAATATATAAGTTATTTTGTTAAAGAGCTTTCAAAAATTTAATTACCAGTAGAGACAACCTGTTGCATGAAATTTCGAAACATCCGACCCAAAGTTGTAGTCACTAGAAAGATCATAGGTTAACCAAAGTGAAACTTTCCTTATCATTTAGTCACAAATCCCGAATTTCAAAATATATTTGAGATGCAATGAACGACTGCCTGTACAGAGAAGACATTTATTGTCAAAGGACGATACGGCGAGTAAATCATTTGGGGTTACTCCATATCTTTCAAATGAGGTGGTGGGGTGGTGTGCAATATGGTGCGATTTTTGTATAAGACATCACTTACATGCAAATTCCTATCAAAAAAGTCCGTATGAAGGAGATGAAATGTAATTCTATTAACACGTATCCTTAACTTTTCTAAACAGTGCTTGACGCTGAAACTTGTGTTGGTATGACAGGCGGCAGTTAACTAAAATCGTTTTATGGGTAGTACCGATCCATCGTAAGAAACTGCCAACTTCAACACAAAGAGACAAGGTCAATAGCAGGGCTAAAATCACATTGCCCTTATTCTTTGAAGGGTTACAGTGATTTCAAGTCAGCGACTCTAACCACTTAAAAACGGAGGCGGGGATGGTGGTACTCATTTGAAATAACGACTTGTATTAAAATCGTTGTGTTGTTAGCATTTGTCCATTATGGAGCTTAAATGCGCCACTACTTCAGTTTCAGGTTTTATGAACATTTCGTGAACTAAATCATGTAAAGTGCTTGTAGGCCATGTTGCCTTTTTCTGATAATCGTGTCACAGCTGGTGGCATACACTTTAAACAACCTAAATAATACTTGTAAAACAGTCTAAAGCATAACATTACTTTGAATATTAAACAGCAGCAACATGATGTAATCATTTATAACTGTAGTTCTAAGATTAAATAAACAGACAATAACCAAACAATTACTGGTATAAAAGCTCTTTTAGTGCTTTGATTAATGTTCATGGTCAGTACTTTAAATTCGAGCGTATGATTTTTAAAAAGCAATAAAGGGCATCAAAGAATATAACGTCAAAAGAAAGTAATAAATGAAGTGTCATAGCGTTCATTCATTCCGTGAACATGACTGAGCTCACATGTAACGTTTCTTTTTAATTCTATACTGGTTAGTTAATTAGTTTTCGCTTGCTGACATTTAAAACCTGACACCGCTCTTCTGTTAATAAATTCGCCAGGAGTGCTGGTTACATTGATCCGAGCGGTCAACGTTATCAAGTCTCATATTTGTTTGATAGTTTTTTTATTCACAAAATTTGCCCCTAATATAATGTGTTTAACAGAGTTGTTTTGGAGTTTAGTTATGACCATGTGATATGTGTCACCAATTAAAATAGACAAGATGAATAAGGGAAATACAACAAAGAATATTTTATTTCCTATGGATACATATCCACTATTTTGCTTAATATTTTATTTTCATCATAGCAACCACAAATACATACGCCTGTATATGTAGTAGACCGTTTATTGTCCCATTTGTCGTCCTCTTTGATTATTTTAAGACACAAAAGTGGATATTATACTTAGACTTACTTAAGTGAGTACATTTTTTTTTGTATTTTTGCCCTCTTCTTTTTTTTTTAAGCGTGTTCTGTAGAAGTGCAGATGTTTAGTTGTGTTTGATTCTGGTTGTGGGATAATTAATTTGTTCTTTTATATTTTCTTCTTTTTTAAGCAGACACTTGTAAAATCCATATTGTTACTTTCCTGCTACATTTTGTAATGAGATATTGATGATTTTCATAATAGACATTTCCAGAATGTCATTTTACCTTTTGGAGTTATGTTAAAATGTATCATTCCAAATTATAAATCAGTATAACTGCGATAAGCATGCTAAAAATTACTTAAACTGTGACTCAAAGTTGAATAAAGATTATTTTACATTCGGAAATGAGAATTTATTGTATCCAACATTGTTTGTAATTCTTAGTATTAAAGAAATACATGTACATATATATTAAAAATGTGGCTTGTCAAAAGATCCTTATCTATGCCCTTGATAGAACAATACTTTAAATCACAAATTACTATTTTTCGAGGCTTTCAGCCTGGGGAAACCCTCAGCATAATCGATGAACAATGATACGGTATACAAATGGGATATAAACCTATATGACATTCAATGAGAGGTACAAATGTGCTCGATTTATTATTAAAGATTGCTTAATACAGTTACACTAAGTTTAGTATATGGAATAAAATCCGGGGTCTGATGACTAAAGTATTAGCAACCGTGTGGACTTTGTCAAGACTCGGCTATATTTAAACTCCAAAAGTTTCCTACAACTTATTCCAAGAAAGGCATGACATCTGAGTTATCGAATTAGTCAGGCGTCGTTAAAAGTTAGTTTAATAAAATAAAATCGAAGTGTTTCTTCTATCTTTAGACACTCTCTTATGATGGAATAAAATAAACCAGATTGTTCAGCTTTAAAAGTAGTAAAACGTTTGGTGAGCTGTGTGTCATTATAATTGCTAGTGTGTCACTTAAAGGCTGTACACACATATAAGTGATGCATGTATAAAAGATAGGACTTTATAGTGTTTCAACGTCATCGGTGATATTTTCCGGAGATAGGAACGTATTTACAATGAGTCTAGGCCACAAAAGGGTATTACTCTTATGGAAACGACAGAAAACTCGTTAGAATGGATATGTACATCTTTCAATGTTGAACAAAAGCTAAATTGTAGTGCAGGATCCTAATCGCGTGCCGATCGAAGATGATTTTTACACTTGGTGAATGCAGAGTTAGTTGCATCAAAAAATTGTTTCACAGAATAAACTATTTCAATTTCTAAAAGATATTACTAGGATACAATGTAACAAGAGCTCATGAAACACGTACCGCCCCCCTTCATGTAAATGTCGACTATGCATGGTACCAGTTTTAAAAGTAAAAATCACCTGTAAAATCGCAGTGATAACGGTGCAGCTTGTAGAAATTGTAGGATTACTAAAAGATAGAACAAGAAAAAGAAACAGCCATCTTGACCCCATCCTCAAAGAACAATTCTAAGAATTTAACAGTGATGTTGACCCTAGTGAGAAAACCAACAAAACGCAGTCACTTGGATTGCTCCAGGTGTTCCTCTGGCAAAGACACTTGCTGAAAAACAATTTAGAAATAAAAAGATATATGTAGTAACAGTAACCTTGACTTTAAAAAGAAACGAAAAAAAACTATTTGAAGTATTTGAAGTAACAGCTACCTTCACCTTTGACCCCCTTCCACATTTTTTTCTTAAATCAATTTTAAAATATTAATGAAAAAGGTCGAAAATGTCCAGTTTTAGCACAGAGCCCTGACCTTGCACCTTCCCCTAAAGTTTCTTTTTTTTGCATAAACCAATTTTGAAATAAAGTAAACGTTGAAAACATCTACCCTAGTATCAGTAACCTTGACCAACCCTAATATGCCCCGGAAGAACTATTAAAATAAATATTGCTCAAAACTATATTAAGATTGAAATATCTATTTGAAATGCCTTGTTTCCACACCCTTAAAATGCTTAAACAACATGAAAATTAAAAACAAAATTAAAAAATATAAAGCTTTTAGTAAAAGTGACATTAACTTAAACCTAGTGGACCTGCAATGCAACCCTCAAGCTTTCATACACACCAAGCTACACTGAAATTATTTACCCCTAGCCCAGTTATTGAGAGAAACCATAAATCTATTTTTTACTTACAGTGACCTTGACTCGGCTGTTGCTTTCAACGGCAATCAAACGCTTTTTCTGCATGCCAGCCACTCACACATGTAAAGGTGATTTGCATTTGGTCACTCTTAACTCATGTTATTGAGCTAGCAAAAGTAATAATGACCTTAACCAATATTGCCCGCAAAATCAACTGTAGTAATAACCAACCCACATGGTTTCAAGATCCTAGATCAAGGTTGATCGTCTTGAAACAATTTTAGTATTCGAGGTCAATGTGACTTAACCTTTGACAACTAACTTGAATCAATAGGGGTCCTTTACTGGTAACGATATACCTACATATCACCCCCCAAGATGTTAGACCTAAGCGTTCTGAGTTTTCGTCCGAAAACCGTTCTAAATCCCCTCAATAAGACCAACCCCTAAAATTACGTTAAGAGATAGAAAGCCCAAGTGTTGCATTATCATTTTGAATCTGTTTTTCTACATGCAGGGTCACCACGACCTTTGATCTTTGACAAACTGACTATAAAATAATACATAGAGAACCTTCATTGGTCTTGGACTAAAACCTGCATCATTTTTCTTCTGAAGATCCTAAGTCCACGTGTTCTTGTGGAATTATCATCCGAAATCCAGCTGGTGGCAGACCGGCCGGACCGGACATCTGCAAACCGATATATTCCTTTATATAACACAAAACCATACTGTTTCAAATACTTTTTCAATACGAATAACAGGTATTGAGCTGTGCCGCCAAAATTAATTTGGAATGTGGCAAAGATGGCACATTAGCCTTAAGAAATCAATAAGCAGATACATGTATGCACTAATCATCATAGTGTTGTTTTATTTCAGTCTCAATTATTTATATCGTGGATGGTTCAATGTAATTCACCCCCAGCTAAGATTTGAGCCCACAAGAGATCAATATTCGAGGGGTGTTGGAAACGCTTCTGGAAGTTTTTTGTTTATTATAAATAACTTATGAAGTTTGGTTGTGAATACATCACAGTATTTTTGAACTTTTTATCTGCATTCGTTTCACACTAACTTTCAAATCTACGTTGGCATAGTCGCTATACCAACGAGGACAAAACAGTCCATATTGCATTGTAAACGATTGGGAATGTATACGCTGTCACTAAAACCTCTCAGGCGACTTTTTGCAGGATGTTGCTGATATCGCTTGTGTATAATTCAATCAAAATAAGATGATAGCCATTTAGGTGTATATAAAGTAACTAGAGTTAGAATATCAAAGTATCAATTACTTTGTGTGATGAATTGAAATAAAAGTAAGCCAAAAAGCGCAGGTAGTGGAGCTTAAAGTATCATTTAAATTGGTTGGATGTCGAGTCGAAAAATAGTTTTATAGTTCAAAAACATGATGCGAAGGACAAAGTTGCAGACCTGTTTGTTTGGCAGGCGTCGTCAAGACAATTCGCGACTAACGATGAGTTGCTCCTTTATTTTGACATGATTAGATGCTACGGCGACTATAGATCATGTGATGCTTTTTATCTTTCAGCATACACCTTTTAGAAATTATCTTATAAGAAATTAGTCGAAAGTTTTCCGATAACTTTTCTAACAACTGTTTCTTTGTCAACATCTAACTATGAAAAACGAATTTTGATTTGTCAAAAACATTATCGTACGTAGGGAATGAGTTATTATTCCTTATATTGACAATTTTAGGGAGGGTGTCGGCACGCCAGTTAAAACTATTTAACTACATGGAGGTTATTATAGTTGGTTATGGTTTTAATTAATTTCTTAAACGTGCGGATTTCCTCTTTATCATCTGCTGGAAAACGTGGCAAAGCTTCTTTCATATAGCGCCTTATCGTGTCATCGATGGCCATAACATGAAAAGAAAACGATGTGGTTCATAAATAAACTGGGGTAAGATGGAAACTAGAAA
>JAFMSR010002982.1:0-18273 GCA_022818135.1 Saxidomus purpurata | reverse complement strand
GCTTGCTAGAATATCTAGCTTTCAGGTTAAGTGGCAATAAATCCTTTTGATAATTTGAACAAAAATTGTTTTGGGAATATTCAAATTTATCTCAGATTTAGTGTCTGCGTCTTTAGTTACGTTACTTCAGTGCATATTGCTATTACAACATGTTGTACCAGCTGTTTTCCTGTCACATGGTACAAAATCGAAGTATTTTGTTATATTAGTATCGTTTTCCGTATTGACATTTACCAGCTCTATTCAGCTTTTTTAAACATTAGTTATATCAAATTAAGCATATCATAAAATATATTCAGACGTCAAACAATCTATACAGGATAGAGATGTAAGTTAAAATAGATTTTGTAATCACTCCCTGAAAATAGACAAAATATATTAAGTTGCGTAAGAGACAACTAATTAAAATTTTACTGAATTATATTCGGAAACAGAAAAATGAAAACATGAAAATAGAGTTGCTTTTTTAGAAATGTAAAGACAAACATCAGGTATCATTATACTTATAAGTTGGTTAAAGCGAGACATTTTCTAGTGAATGGTGTTTACAGGCTCAGTATATAAGAAGAATACGGGGCGTGATTCGCCATTCGGTGTTTGATTGACAGCGTTTACATGTCCCGGACACCCACCCGATGTTAATTATGTACTTGTCCTAGTTTTTGAGAGATATTCTGGAATTTTTCCTCGTTCTTTGTTTTTGTTTTAGAAACATGCAGGTGTCCAAAAATACCTGAATTATTATAACATTTCAAAATATGTCTGACAGTTTTATCCAAAGCTTAAGGTCATATCGTTTCAGTACTCGAGTAACCCCAATCGGATTCAGAAGGGGCCAGATGCTACTAGGACGATCACATTCAAGACGAAGACACAGGTTCAATCTATTCATCAATGAAATGTGAAAATTGCTGCCCATAATACCTAGATTATTTTTGTTTGTTTGGTCATCTGAAACAAGTAAATAATTGTTTTGCTTACGAAAACAATGTGATTAAACATAATTATTAGAGGATGGATAGGTTTGTTAATTTTTCTTGATACCAATATTTTTTCAGTTTTATGTTGGTTGAACGTAACCCAACAATTGACCTGAAAACGTTGATCATAAAGTAACCATGCGTTGTATCACATACAATTAATAGAATTATCCAACGTGGAAGTAAGAAAACTCCATTGTACAGATCTAGATATACGTGGTTTAAAGAGACACGCCTTATAACTGGTATCAAATTAAATTACTTCAATGTAGGGAGTGCCCCTTTTACGACAATTTAAATAATACATATTTACCTGCCCATAGTCAACGTTGTATCCGTACATATATTTTATCCAACTTAAAATTGCTAATGAAAAAACGAATAACAGGATCAGATTCTTAAAGTTATATTTGTTAAATAGCAGCATCGTGTCCACTATCATACCATCACGATTAAATATTTAAAAGTATTCCGCTATTAATAACAACCTAGTCAAGTGAAAAAAAGAAAAGAACGTAACGGTAATAATTTCCTTAACACACGATGCTCCTATCGTATATTAGGGCTTTATCGTTGGTACCGGTTTCCCATATGACCAACGTCGTAGTACATTGTATATGTAGTGTATCTGGTTGTAACCCGTTCGTGCCTATTGGCTATTAAGATATAATTATATTGATTGAAATAGCTACACTCCGAAGAAGACGACAAATATAATGTCGTCTGTTGATAGCCTTGCTGATCACAAATTTGCAAACTTTTTCAACTTGTGATAAATTTGATAATTCAAACATAATTATTAGGTGTTACACGTTTTACACTTATTTACTAACATTGTGATATATCGTATACACTGTACCACCAAACATTGACTTCACTACTATTCAATAAAATACTGTAAGTTATATGTTCTATTTTTAGACGCTAGATCATGTTGTTTCTCGGGCGCTTTTAATTTTAAATTTATAGACAATATAAAATAACATGCGCCTTGCATTTAATGAAGTTTTGTTTAAAATTTACTTTAAACTTGGGTTTCTAACAATTGGCCCGAGTAAAAAAAATGCATTAATTTGATATGCTATATGAAAATCATTTCACGTTTCACATTTGATATGATGAAAGCGATGAATCACCGACTTATGTTTTTTTACAATGTAACAAAATTTCACCCATACCCAAAACCTTTTTTTTTGACGTTGTGATGTGCTTGGACTTACTTTGAACGTTTTCTTTTTTTACTAGGGGTAAGTTGATTTACTGGCAGTCTAATGTTTTTCGGCGCAGCAGTATTAAGTTCACTTTTGGCCTGAAGTTGGTAACTGTTCAACCCGCCAATGAAATGACATGTAGAATGTATAACATAAATACAGCACTTGCACTCTTTGCCGTTGAGCTAGCTTTTATGGCGACGTGGTGCAAATGTAGAGTGTCCGCTTAACGTACTGGAGGTCCAGAGTTCGAATCCAGCTTTGGGCGAAGGATTTTTCACGGTTACATTTGGCGCCCAACGTCTGCCTACGTGTTTCGAATTGATAGCATCAATAAAACGGCTCACATACATTCATACTGCAAGAATTCGTGGGCGAATTCTAGTAAGGAGATGCGTATGTAATAAGACGTGTACATCATTGTCACTGAGCGAGTGGTAGAGCGTTTGCTTAACGTACTGGAGGTCCCGAGATCAAATCCAGCTGATGTTTTTACCTTTTTCATTTATATTAAGTCGACACCGGAACATCTGAAGCATTTAATTAGAATTGCATGCATAGTACCGTCTTTTGTTTGTATGTACATGACAGGAGGACGTAAATCCGATCTAAACGCTATAGAAAAGCACTGGCCAAAGATCATATTAAAGACGATCGCTACAGTTTCATCATTTTTTTCAAGCATTGAGAATTTTATGAAATTTCGTTTGTTGTTAGGGTAATACCTGCTTAGTCAGAATATAAAATAAAAAAAGGTAGGTAGCCAGCCTTATTTAGAAGTTATGGACACTTTTTGTAGTATACCCCCAAAAGCAGTGAAAATGACCCCTATCCCATGTTTAGCAATAGTAAATCTCTAAATTTGGCAACTCACCATTGATTTTTATTTAAAATGTTATGCAATTGATCCTATTTTATGAAACTACATGAATTGAGATTTCAAAATGTATCCAAACTGAAAAAAACCCATAAAGAGAAACTAGTTTCTGTAAAAAAATATGCAAAATTTGTAGTTATTTTTCAAAGTTTTTTTTCTTAATGTTCAAGCATTGAGAATTTCTTAATTTTTTGCAGTAGAATTGTTCAAACATCACTTTATTGAGAACTAATTTAAAAATGATAGGTAACCAGCCTTTTTATTGAGAAAAATGAGCTGTTGTCTCGGGTGGGAGGGTGGTGTTGGAGGGGAGGCCATGTGTTTATTGCCACTGACGTAATACAGATAGCTAAATGAAACTTTAACTGGACAAATTGTGTAAAGTGAAACACTTGCAAGTAATATGTAACAAAAAAGTATCCTTCTGAAAGCATTTAACACAGTCTAAAAGTCCACCTTTGCTAAACACTAACTTTTTGGGTGCTTTTAAAGGGAGGTAATAAGTTTTCTTGATATACTGATTTTTTTGCTATAGTTATATGTTTAAAAATATTAAAGTGATATTATTGCTCAAAATAATCCTTTTGTATGTTTTTTTATTCAAAAGTAATTGTTTGTGACATTTACTTAAACAACATCAAAATATAAAGATATTTGATATATAGCCAAGAATTAAACTGTAGCGATCGTCTTTAATTTATAAATTGTTTCAGGCATGTAAATATTCGTATCTTATATATTGAAAAACATGCGCCTGTCAGTAAATCAGCATACCTCTATGTAAAAGGGAAAATATTCAAAGTAACTCCCAGTACATCACAACATCAAAACAAGGTTTGTGGTAGGGGTGAACTTCCGTGTATTTGTGAAAATGAAAGGGATCCATCGCTTTTAACATATCATATAAATGTGAAATGAATTTTAAATAACACTTACTGACGATTTTTTTTCATCGAGCCGATTTATAATAATCCAATTCTAAGACAAAATTTTAAACAAAACTCTAATAGAATTTCCCGTTCTGACGTAAAAAATGCGACTAGCGTCTCATTCTTCATTTTATATCATTTGAGGAACATCTTAAATGCAAGGTGCATGTTATTTAATTTTTGTTTATACATTCAAAATTTAGAGCGCGGTGAAGGAACATAAAATAGAACATACAAGTTAGTACATTATTATCTGATACAGTGCAAAATCCTGCTTTCCTGTTCTTCAAAGATAAAAAAGATCATAGAACTTACAGTAACGCTTTTTCTAGATATAATTACATGTTTGTGAGGTCTTTTGTTTTAGTACATTGTAAACGATATATCAAAGTATTCGTAAATATGTGTAAAACATCTAACACCACAATAATCATGTTGAAATTATCAAAGTTATCACAACTTATGAATATTCTTTGAATTGAAATAGTTTGCAAGGCTCAGAAGCAGATTAGAAGGAGACGACATTTTATTTTATTTGTCGTCTGCTTAGGCGCTTAAAGCTGCTCGCTTTTAGATTAAAAAAAAGTTCTTCAAACTGTATGAAAATACCATATTTTAGAATATAAAGTCAGATAAAAATGTTCCAGTATACATTCCTGTAAAGTATATCTGTAGATTTGACATAATACGCTACTAAATAATAAAGCGTTGCAAACGCTTTTGAAATTCCAATATAAACATATAGTGTAGCGGTGCCGTAAAACTAGGATTTTCAATAGATTTTTGCAAATTCCTACTTAGATTTTCACTTCTTTTGTTGATTCTAACCTTTAGTTTTCATTTTTGGATTAGTATGTCATTTTTTGAAAATTTTACTTATTCAACGGCAACTGAGAGCGAGCAGCCTTTAATAGCCAATAGGCACGAACGGGTTACACCCAGATACACTACATATGCAATGTCCTACCTTCTGATAAAAGAGACTTGAAGCAACATGTGTTTAAATAGGCATATATAATTGATTAATATTATACAAGGTATTTCTTGATTGATATATCAATATTTTAAAGCTGCACGTTCATAGTTTTCGTTATAATTTAAAATTCTAAAATGATATACAAAACATTGAAATGTAATTATTATGGCTAGAATCAACAACACAAGTAAAAATATAGGAAGCAATTTGAGAAATTGGTAATCTTGGATTTTCGGCACTATAAGTTTTTACTGGAATGACAACAGTATAATTTGGTGGCATATAATATCAAACATGCAAAAATATTTTACAGGAATTAATATTGGAACCTTTTTATCTGATGATTTGTTAAGGTAGTATGCGACCTTTCTCCGACGTCATATTATAGTGTAGCGGCACCATGAAACGAAGCTCGTCAACCTTTTCAGCAGATTTCCTCAAATTTCTACCTAAATTTTTACATATGTTGTTGATTTTACCATTTATTTTTACAAGTATGTTTTAGTATATCATTTTGGAGAAACTGAATTGTTTTACCAGAAACTGTGAACGAGCAGCTTTAATGGTACAGCGTAAAACGACTCTTACATAATCTCAAGGTAGTATGCGACCTTTCTCCGACGTCAGACGTAAAAAAACGAGTCTTCTCCAATTGATATGAAATTTTGAATAATGATACTCTAATATGTTGTTCGTATCTTATTCGTTTAAGTTTTCAACAGTATTGCAGTTGTTTACAGGCGGGAAGTTTACCTAACCATCGTTCCTCGGAAGAATCAATACTAGACTACCATCCTCCGTAAGAAACTGCCGACATTCCCACATGGTCGGAAGCAGGGCTCGAACCCAAAACCCTTAATCAGTGAGAGGTTACAGTGATTTTAAGATTTTAAAAACGTTTACTGTTTTTATACAGAATAGATGTCATTATGTAACGAAATTGCAGTCAAAATGTCTTAATAAATATAGAAGAAGTCGTAGCATTTAAATTTTCACTGACTAGCATAATACGCCATTTGAGTCATTTTAATCTCAAAACCCGTACGCAATTCTGTATTCTAACATGACTCACGATTATGTATCTATATACAAAGAGTAAAACAATTATGTTTTATTATGCCATAACAACGCGGGAAACAATATGCCGTCAATATGACGCCATATTGTGCCGAGTGACGTTAAATAAATATCCGCGTAGAAAATAACGCTTTGCATTTATTCACTATATTTATTCACATCGAAATAACATCCTTCTCAGCGTAGTTATCATATAATACACAACTCTTTGTCGTCCTGGGGGCCGTTTGATCAACATTGGCGTAACTTACGCCAGCTTTCTGGTGTAACATACACTTACGCATTTGTTTACGTTTTGCGCAGTGTTTTATCAAACACATTATAATTTGGCGTAAATCGCACTGGCGTAACTTTGGCGTAAATTAAAAGAAATGCGTGAAACAGTCAATAGCACCTGTTTCCGGTGACGTTGTTTTACCGCAAAAGTGTCAACTTGCATGGCTGCTAAACTGTCAAATATTAAAATCGCCAGAAAAGAAAGATTATCTTACTGGTATGGAACAGAAAACAACTTTGTCATTGGGATTTTCTTTCTTTTACTAGTATTCATCAACACAAGTTAACTACATTAACAGAGTTAGTTACCAAAACAAGTAAAATGTCTGAATTTTATTGACCTTGAATTGAACTGCATTTTCGGACAAGCTTACATCTATTTTATGCGTGGGAGGAATTCTTGGGTTTACAATCAGACCGCGTCATATCAAAGTCTTGTAAAGGGTAGAGACGACCGTGGCTAAGTATTTAAGGTAAATTAAACCTAAAAGAAGATAAATTGGCAATACACTTTTTGAAGAATTTGCTGCATTTCTTTCAGACTACTTACACCCTGACATTTTCAATGTAATACATGTATTTACATTTGTAGTTTGGTACTGAGTATACATCTTGCTTGTTTCAGTTTTCATTACCTTTCTTCATGTATCTTTATCACTTATACACAGCAAATATTGTAAAAAAGAAATAGAAGATAATTGTTAGTTTTGGTGTAATATCACGTTATAATTTCACCGAGTGGGCACCAAAAGTGATATTTTCACGAGTGAAAATAACTACTTTCGGTGTTCACGAGTGAAATTAACGTGACATTACACCGATACCAACAATTTGTCTGTTTATTTTATGGTTAAAACTCTACTTTTATTGAGTTTGTTTCTATAAAACATCGAAAATCGCGGGAAACGTCATCAGAAAACATAGCACAAATCATTTTAACGACATCATCGTCGAATGGTCTCCAGCATTAATTACGCTCGGTATACTTTTTGACGTAAATCCGGGCTAAAGATTGCAAAAACAGTGACAATAAAAATGGTAATCCACTGTTTCAAAACTGTGGATTATCACTTTTATTCACTGAGAAAACTCTATAATTCACTGGAAAACATAAAATAAATGAATGTATTCAAAAGGCATACACAAATATAATGACAATTAGGGAACATAGGAATACTACTTCTTTATTCAGTGAGTCAGCGCCTGTATTGTGGTGAGCAGCATGCATCAGTAATTTACAACTGCAATCACTTGTCAGTCTATACTTTAAAAGTTCCTGAAAACTACTTGGGTCTGGACAGTATTTGGCAATCATACTTTATCTTTATAAAGTATTTTATCCAGGAATACAGCACACTCCAAAATGAAGTGCATTGTCATTAGAAATTACAGGAGTGTTCCAATGCATAGATGCTAGCAAACGTTCTGTTTATCTACTTATATCTAAGTGTTTTAGATACCAACAAGCCGATGAAATATTTCAAACGGACATTAATGAATCATTCAGGTAGAATGATGCTTCTTGCACCGGAACTTCCTCGCAGTATCTTCTAGGTAAATGTCAAGTTGGCTCAGTTGTCATTAACCACTGACCAAATATTCTAGGTAAGAGTTGTGGTTCTAGTATATATAGTTCAAACACAAACTAGGTCTTGGTTCTGTTTATGTTTGCATTAAACTTTACTTCAAAATATTGGGTGGGGTTAAGAAAAGTTTAAACTTTACTGTTGCAAAGTAAATTGTAGCCCCACATGCTTAATACAAATTGTAGAGTGAAGGTACAAGCAAAGATTGCAATAGTCACTTTTTCATATTCACTTGCAGTGTCGTCAATTTGAATCTTGTAGACAGGCCATGTCAACTTCTTTCTCAATTATAGATAAATGAATTAACTAACTTGTGACTGAACCATTCACGGTTTCTAGCAGGCCTTTATCTAAAAGTGAAAATTTTATGCACTTTTAGTACCAATGGCTTTTACATTTTACCGAATAAGAACAAATTAAATGTCAAAAAGACGTCGATTACTTGCTGCATGACACATACAAAGCTCTTTAAGTAATATTCACTCACTAAGAATCAATGGAAATAGTTATTTAGGTTTAAATGTGACAGTTTCCCTTGAGGACGTTCTTAAACTGATTTGCTAAGACGTATATATTTTGTGACGTTTCTAAAGCCACTTTATATTTCTTATAGGAAATCCCCTATATTAGGTAGACACATACATGTGTTTACAGTCAAACTTGTGTCAGAAAATACAGTTTATTGAAAGAGATATGAAATAAACATTGTGAACTCTTCTCGTAACTAATTTTCTGAGATTGTCATTGATTAAAAAACAACTTTGATCCATTTTAATTACGAGATGGGTGATTAGTGTTTGTTTAAGAAAATATTGATTGCAGTCATCGTTTTATTAGGATGAATCTATTCTGTTTCTTTCTCAAATCAGGATTTATGAAGTTTCATGTTCATTTTTTCAGAATTATGCGTTTCAGAATATTTACAAAGATGATTTTATGTTATCTATTATTCACACAATTGCATCTGTTTTCAATTAACAGGAGATAACTCTGTCGGGGTTTGTCAATATCTTGCAAAAGTAAATGTAGTGTCAGTTTCCCTTTATAATAAGTTTTGGAGGATATACTTTCAGTAATTGACTTTTTATGTCAACTCAGTGATAAGGAGAGATTTACAGAAAATTTGAGCCTTTGAACGAGATTATAGTGATGTTTTGTGCTTTTTCTGTACATCTTGACTGGGCCGAAAGAAGAAAGTTGACCTTTCATTGAATTTATACTGGGAAAGTGAACTTATATGCAACAACGAAACCTCGTCAGAAACCAAATAAGTTCTTTTTTACCCGTTCTTGTCTTAAAGAAGAAAAACAAAATCGTTAATTAATTCGCCTACCAGCCAAAAGCACGCATTTAATACCCACATAATGTCTCATTTCCACTACATGACGTTGGAAAATCATCAGACAAGGAACGTAAACAAATACAAGATGATTATCTGAAACGTGACTTCTTGTTTTAGTGATTTGCAAATACATTATAGCGTCAGTATGGCTGAAACTTTCGTTGCGCATTGACGAACTGAACACGCATCCAACATGGTTTGCATGAGGTAACAAAAAGGGCAATTTCTAATGTAATATATTACCTGCCTGGCCCGTTAATATCAATTTCATTTTACGGATCTAGAACCAGTCAAATGGTTGGAAATTTCTTTTTCAAATGTTTCAGCACACTTTACAAAACAGCTTATTTTACCGACAGCTTTCTCTGCAGAAGGCTTCTAGGCAGCCTTTTTCTTCGTGGTTTTACCTTCTTTACAGTTGTCAATCAATACAATGCCTAAGGCACTACGAAAATCTGTGCAAACATTATGATGTATAAATAACTGGTCCAATGGGTTTATCCTTTGTTGATACTTGTCAGTTTGCGGCGATCTATTGAATTGAATTGATTTACATGTCAAACGGTTAATTCTTAATTGGATTTTAATTTCAGTGGGAATGTTATCTTTTAAATACATTTTATCTGATTTTAATTAAGTTTAATGTGACTAAATGTATAAGTATTTATGTGTTTATTTTATTATAAACAATGGTCTACTTTATTACAGTTGTATCCCTGTTCTGTCTATATAGATAATACTGGCGGCTTATTTTCCAATCCGTCTTATTGTCAGGTTCATTTCAACTGCTTATTTTTCAGAGCGGCTTATTTTCAAGACCGGCTAATTATCGAGGTTTTAGGGTATCCGAGCATAAATTGATAAACATTTCTAAAGTATTCATGCTAAGATTAAATGCCAGGGGTTCACTGCTATTCTGCGTTTCAAGAGGAGTGAGAATATGATGGTCACACATTCCGCTCGTATGTCCGCCGGTCCGTCCGCATGGTTTTAAAAGTAAAGTTTTTCACAGTCATTAATATGTGAGCTATCACAACGTTATGATACGTAACTAACCCAATTTATTTAATTGTTTTCGAATGATAATGCGTAAATTTCCCCAAATCAGTCCGACATCGCTTTAACGCAAACATTAATTGGCGCAATATTTAATTACTTTTTCACTACTTTATTGTCAGGTCTCGAATATGAACGGCATTGTGGATTATCCATGTATATATAATGTAAAACAAATAATCCATCTAACATAACATCTAATAATCTAACAAAACATTCCTTTTCATCTTTTTCGTCTCAGTTCGTGTTTCACCGGCATATTATGCATACTGTCCGTCACAACTTCAAAACTTAGCTGGCAAAGGTCTCATAAGCGCTCAGATAAATGACTGGCATGCTTGGCTCATGCCGGGTCTGATTCTTATTTTGCATAAACAAAGAGCGATATCGAGCAACCCTTCGACTTTGTTTTTGTGAATCAAACCTGAGTCCGATTTGGTTTCATTATATCTGTAAAATTTGAGTGGCCCTCAACACACTAAAGTGCATTTTGGTATAGAATATTTGCGCGCTTTTATAGCCTTCAAAAATAATTTAATTACTTATTTATCAAACAATGATATATTACATGTTACGCATTTAACTGCCGACCTGAAAATGTCCGTGTACAGTGTGGAATAGTTAGTTTCTCCTGTCTGCAATGGACGGTCGTACTTGGTATGTGTGCCTTTGCCTATTAAATAAGTCTTCTGCATACTCGTAGTGCTAATTCGTTGCTATTCATCTTAGCTGGAACGCTTCTCTCGGTTTAATTTTCTCATTCAGCCCATCATATGTCATAGTGAATTGTAATTAACAAAAGAAAAAATAAAGTCACGGCCTTTTCGCAAGCAAACTGTTTTTGTTGTATATATCATGGTAGCAAGTTATTCAAGCAGCGTCCCCTTGCTTACAATAAATATATGTGTGAGATGGTTTCCAACTTCTGCAGTTACCGGCAAAAGAATTGATGTTCCTCGGGTTACGGAGTGGGCGCTGCATCTTATATAAAAGCTATTCCCGGTTGACATAACTTATGTAGAAAGTGTATGCCATTTTAAATCCATAAATATGATATAGTTTAAGTAAAACTTTCATAATTGGAAACGTTTTTGATATTGATATGTATGCTACTATTTTGTGCTTTTTTGTTCAGTAATGTTATAATTATGTTGTGTGTTCATTATATGCCTTGAAAAACACTGTTCTATGTATCAGTTTAGTTCCAATAAACGATATTAATAATATACATTAATCAATAGGTAATAGACTAAAGTACAAGTACATTCTTCGATATTAATAATCAAAGTGTCTGTTGGTCCGTACGAGCCGAAAAACAAGTCTATACATTTTTATGTAAAAATCGAGCTTAGTGTAACATTCAAGGACAATAATTTTGTCAAATATTGAGATATATTAATAAGGTAGGTATCAATATTTAGGCCATACTATACTTTACACGTACATACTAAGATATTAATAATGAAAGCATATGTCCGTCCGAGCCGATACGGGGACCTAAAAACACATTTTGTAACAAAATCGTTACTTCTTTACCGCTTTGTCTATGTTTTCATTCTGTATTATCTCCCCTTGTGAGTTTATACATATATGTTATACATGTAGGACTATATCATAGGTACATTTTAACACCACAATCGTAATAATAAAACAATATAAAATGTCACAGGCGCTGGTAGACTATTGATCATACGCCAAATTTAGACCAAAATCGTTACTTTTTTACCGCATTGTCTATGTTTTCATGCTGTATTATCTCGCCTTGTGTGATTATACTTATATATTATGTGTGTGCATGTAGGACTATATCATAGGTGCATTTTAAGACCATACCCATACATAAAGGACACTGAATGAAGTAACAGGTGCAGGGATCAATGTAGACCCTGACTAGGGGGCCAGTCCATGGCACCATTTAAAAAATATTATTAATGAAATGAGTAATAAACAATAAAGTTAACAAGAAAAATAGGACTGTCAGCCGCCTACAAGAAATGCCAAGAATGACTCTCGTGAGACGTTGCCCGCACACGCCGGGGTCAAGTGTAGACCAACACTGGGAGGCCAGTCCAATGGCACCACATGAAAGAGAAAAAACCGTGGCGGTCAAAACAGCATGAAAGCATAGAAAAATCGGTAATAAACTTAAGATTTCCTTCAATTTGTTACACGATCAATAGTCTATCATCTCCTGTCACCTTATTCTTTGGCCTACACTTATGCTTGTGGTCTTAACATGTACCCAGGACATAGACCTACATGTACATATATTATGTATAATAGCATCTAACCATTTGTTTCATAATCCTTGGAAAAGTAAGCGAAGACCGTGTAGAAACTACTGTTTTCTTTAAAGGCAATTCGGCTCGCTTAGTTCGAATCGGGCCTCGGCGTTTTTTCCTATTCTTTAGTGAAGTCAGTCATGTAGGGCCACCAGACAATCTGCCCACTTTTGCACCAGCTTTCTTTCAATGTCTGTGGAGGGAATCGAACCCTCGTACATGACTCACTTCCTTCATCCATTTCTTTATGTATGTATGTATGCACGTACGTATGTACGTATGTATATATGCAAAGTCTGAAGAATGAACCCATATAAGACATAAATTGTTACAATAACATGCCAAATCAACAACATTTTCCAACACGAAAGGCTTTTCTCACATCGCCGCCATATTGAACTATGCATGCTACCACGTTCACTGCTTTGTTAACACACAATGCCAATAATAGTCTACCAAAAATATTTACAATATCATTTACAAACTACAAAAAAACAAAAATAATATCAAACAGGGAATGCCACGTACCAAAAACGCAGCCTCCCCAAAACGAACCCCACAGCACCCAGAAGTGCACACCACCAACACACACACACACACACCCACACACACACACACACACACACACACACACAACCACGCACACACACACACACACCACCACCAACACACACTAGCATACAAAGCAAACACACGAGGACAAAACGAACAGTTAAAGGAACACAGTGGGGCACAAACCATTTTCAAGTAATTCTCTTACCTCAATTTTATTTCCAAACACTATCTATCCATTCATTCCTACTGTCTGAATTCCGGACTGCACAACAAGCACACCATTTCAATATGGCGTTCCCCGTTCAAAATGCGGTATCCCATAATTCAAAGTCATTAAGATCCCTTACCTACATAGGGGAGCTTCCATCATTATGACCTTGGTTTCATAAAGACATTCCTACATCATAAATTGTTCATACACACTTAGGTCAACTACGCCGGTCCAGGAACGGTATGTGACGTTAACTGATCGCCGTACAAAACTAAATACAGCTGAAAACGGCTTCTAAACCACAACCAATAAAATATTATCCGTTTCTAATACATTAATTCCTTGTATTTCTTGTGGCAATAAAGGTAGTTTCATATAATATTTCTGTAATTTATTGTATATGAATATATTTCACTCGGTCATCAATATGCAAATTACAAAACCATTCAAATGTTTCCGTATAAATGTTATACTATATACATCAAAGCATTTCGTTTTCAACTGCGTGGAGAACTTATTGCCTAATATCTTGCGCATGCGCACTAAAATAGGCAAGGTTAGGATGGGCAACGCCCCCTTAAAACCCCTAACCCTAACTTTACCCAGCACCTTACCTACCTAAAACTGAACCTTATCCAGTACGTTACCCATCTTATCTTACTACTAACCCCTTACTCTTTTTTATCTTGAATATTTTCGAAGTTGAAAGCTTATCCTTACTGTTAACCCCTTACTCCTGCTAACATGAAGCTTACCCACCTTACTCAGTACCTTACCCTCCTAAAACTGAACCTTACCAAGAACCTTTCCCACCTTACCCTTACTACTAACCCCTTACTCTTTTTTAAGATTTAGTAAAATGCAAGTTTCACCATCCCTCAAGTTAATGGCTTTGGTGAAAAATAATTTTCTTTCAATGGCTGTATCCTATGGAATAGGTTGCCACAAGACATTACGCTCATTACTGAACTAAAGAAATGTAAAGTGAAAGTTAAGAGATATCTTTCAAGTTGACTGCCATGAGTTTATATGCATAAATGAACTATACGAATTACCATATGTGATATTTCTGTATTACTGTGTCATTATAATGTGCAAAACATACTTTAGATATTAACGTTGTACCTCACTGGGCCATGCTGCCTTTCATATTAGGACCACAATGGAATATTGCAGGAATTCACGTCCTTTTTTGTATGTGCAATCCTGTGTTTGTGAAAGGCAGTATATTCCATTTTTTAAATTTATAAATTCAAAATGGTGTTTGTACGTTTAAATGAATTCTTAGTCAGTATTAAAACATTAGTTTTCCATTTTATTAATTGTATTGTTTTATAAAAGTTGTATAATGTCATGTCTGTCACATGCCGAAAAAAATATTTAAGAGGCCTTCTAAGTTGCAGCAAGGTCTTTCAAATAGTATGGTCCGGAAACACCCTCTATAAATGTCTTATAGTACTGATAATCTTGTCTCGGTTATCGATTTTTACCTGGAAGCGTTTATCACACCGTGCATTTATCACGCCGAGCGAGTAAACTGGTATTTGTCCGATAGTCATTGTTTCATCTAAATATCACATTTAATAAAAAAAATGGCATAATTGGAAAGCTGAGGAAATTTTCTGTAAAACTGTGAAATTAAAACCTCTATTATATAATTAACTTTTATCTTTAACGCGAGTTAAACACGGTCCATGCTGTTCCGTCTTGCGCGTTTTAGCGATGGATGGTAATTCGACTCGCGATACTTGTCTTACAAAACTGTACGTTATTATGTTATCAAATTAAAAAATCGAAAATCTAATTCATATCCGTTCAAAAATAACTCCTAATTTACATTTTAATTAGCAATTTTCCATCATTTGACCCTAAATATATAGTGAAAACCTGTGCACAAAATATCACCGTGTCGCAAAAAAAAATCACCATTGACGCCTTTTTTCGATTTTGAATGGATCTAACCGTCCCAGAAAATTAAAATACGGGTGAAATTCGAAAATCTAAGACATAACAGACGTACATTAGACTTAAATCTATGAGAAAAAGATGTTAAATCAATCCCGTGAAGACCATGCAAGTAGGAAAGAAGCGCTAAAATTTGGTCGGTTTTCGACTTTTGGTCATTTGTGAAAAAACCCGTTCGTATGAGGTAAACTTTCCAATGCGTAAATCCACCTAAAACGAAACATCGGTAAAATGTAATATCATTTATGATAAAGGAATGCATATATTGTATTAAGGATCACTTTGTTGGTCAAATTGATTGGTAAAATATCGCGATATACGTAGATATAAAGTATCAATATTTTCTTTCTTTTTCCAAAATTGCGGGTACCCGGATGTTTGTCACGTGATCCGAGGCAGGTTATTTATCGTATTACGCTCGTTTCCGGACCATACTATTTGAAAGACCTTGGTTGCAGTACGTACCTATGAAAAAAGTACTTAGTATTCTGTTGTGTTATTGTATTAGCGGTAGATTGTCTCCCTCATCCAAGGTGAGTGACCATCAGTAGTTCTAGGTAGACTCGAATCAGAGTACGACGTTGCTTATGCCTTGAAGGACTTCAAAGATATAGCCCCGTTCCTAAATAGCCGACACTGTGGGTATGCATTATACCATATTTTTTCAGAGAACGTCGAACTGGACTGTTTTCAGACTCTCCTACTCTTTGTTTCTAGTACATACACATTTTAAATTAGTACGTGAAGGAACTTAATAGGGGTCCCAACTTCAGCTATTTACCCGTAGGTGTTGGGCCTAGAATACAACATATCTAGGGGACAGACCTCCAGTTCAGTCTAAGTCAGCGAGGTGTTTCTCAATGGAGAGGATATGCACTGACAGATGAGTCTTAAGCACTCCGCTCCGTTAACGCAAGAGGCTATCTAACGGCAGAGACTGAATGCACGAGATTACAAACACGCTACATTCGGGACACCACACAAGATGAATCACATGGATATAATTGATCTCAGTACATGTGTACATAGATGGTGGATAACACTAGATTGCAATCTGCTAGTAAGCTTTTGCCTTGCGATTTAGGTGTACTGGTTATCTTTCATAACAGTTGTCGTTTCAATTCGCACTTTATTTCACCTATAAAAATCGTTCAAAATGATTAATTCACGGAAGAACTTCACTGTTCACTGTTTTAAATGGTGTGCGAAAATGTCTACATGTATTACGTTTTACAAATGCGTCTGACTTCTTGGAATTGCGAATGGTGAAGGCTATTCATTGAAATATGAATCTCTAGGCGTTGAAATAATTACACACGAAACAATTAATATCTTGGAGTAATAATTCAAAGGTTAAAAAGTTGGAAAGTAATTCTCGGAACGTCGATTAAGCTTGTCAGAAGAGCAATGCCAATTCATGTTTTTACAATTTCAAAAAGCAGTTATAACGTAGCATCTGTGCACAAAGCACTTAATTTGAATTGAATTAAATTATATTGCTAAGAGATCTCACTCAAATGCGTATATTATATGTAATAATACACATATCTCAGTGGAAATCTTGAAAAGGAAATTGAACGTCAGCACGTGGACAAGAGCTGGCTTTTATTACTTCTAAATGAAATTATTTTTCAGTTTCATTATAATTTTAGGAGGTAAATTCTAATTGTCATTTTATAAGATTTCAATTTTGATATTAACTTGGAATTCAATTTAGTAGCGTTCAGTTTCAGAAAAGCAATAATGTTTGCAATAATTTTTGTCTCAACGGAGGATTGCTTGTCATTAAGTTCTGCTTGAATATGTCATCTAAACTTAACTTATCCCTTACCCGATTTATTAAACGAAAAACAAAATTGTGCTCGTTTTAGTTACAGTTAAACTGTTCGTGATTTTAAAAAGTCGAAGTGCAATTACCAAGACAGATTATATTTTTAGCAAGAAATGTATCATTTTTATAACCAAAGGTAATTCCAAAAGGAGGTTTTCGTCCTGAAATTAGTTTTCCACTTTAGTTAGTTTGATTAACAATTATTTATTTTACATAGATTTTATCAACTACTCTCGATGACTGCTTCCTGTTTTCAGATCAGTATTCGCACCAATAGAAGGGATTTTGGAAGAAGTGGGAAATGCAGCTGTCGGGATTTGAACCGACGACCTCCAGCGTGCGAGTTCGACGCTCTATCCCTAAACCATTTGCATCCCTTTTCTTTAGTCACTAACACTTTGCGCTTGATTCGGGTTGCGCAAATTCTGTTCGAATCCTTTACTTTCAAGCTACATATACATGAAGTTTTGTTGCAATATCTCATTTCTTTGTCGGGTTATTAAGCGGAAGTAACGTCATCGACAAGATTTACGATAGAGCCTCTTCGACATTAAACTTAGTACTCGTAAATCCAACACGAACCTACATGTTCTTGTCACTTACCTACACAGCATGTATTAGTGCAATATAGTATTCCATGCTCGAGTTATTGAGCGGTAAAGAGTGTCTGCCCTTAAACACATATATATCAACTTTGACCGAAAAGGTCAAAAAGGAATCCATAAGTACGTCTGTCTATAACTTTGCTATAAAAGTGTATCAATTATGGTCAGCATATATCATTACAAACTTACGTATTCGACCAGAAACTATAACAGTTTTCTGTTAGAGCAATACCTCATTTCTTCAAAACAATACTAAAACTAGGGTTAGTGAGCCCTAATATTTGATGCGAAGACAGACCGCTATAAAGGCGTGATGTGAACAAAGGTTGGAGACAGTATTTATATCTGAACTATAGTTATCGACTGTAACCTGCCGGCTTGACGCCACCCTCCCTCCGAACCATCCGCCTAAACAACGATGTATTCCAATCGTTTAAGCAAGATTTTGCTGCAACTCTACGCGTTGGTATTCTTTATTTTAAGCGAACCAATAGCGCAACTTTCTCGATTGTCA
>JAFMSR010002981.1:0-18283 GCA_022818135.1 Saxidomus purpurata | reverse complement strand
AATATCAATACTGTATGTTCATGTCACTTTAAATCGGACGACACTGATAACCCAATATGTTAACGATTGTCGACGAAGTTCAGTGAAACATCATTAAATAAAAGTGTTGGTTTATTATTGGTGTTGGATGAGAAAACATAACTTCAGTTTTATTAGATAAAAATTTACTAGCCACTGCTTTGACCAATCATTGATTGTTTGAAGTAAATGGTTTATAGTTGTTTCTATGTAGTTAAAGTGACATTATGCTGATCTTACTGCACATAGTATATTTTTGGTGACAGTTTTATAAAAGCAATTTTCGGTAGCTGTGCATTTAAATGTGTTAAACTAATGATAATGCCGCATTAATATTTGAAGTTGGTGCTTTAGAAATTAAAGAAATGGACTAATAAAATAATAATTCCTTCCTTGGCAGTGATCTCCCTTGTGTTATTAGTGTTGCTCGGCAGTGGAAGGGAAGCAACTCCGACATGCATTTGTTTATTTCTTAAATTGACTCTCCCAGTCAAAATAGGAAAAGTCATATTTGGAAAGTTATTATTTCGTACTGGTAGCAGGAAAAGTTTGTTGTATTTGGTCAAAAGTTATTATTTCCTCTACCCTTTTCACACACATCTATTTCAGCTGGAATTTTACTTTAAAAAAATGTGCATAATGTCACTTTAATATCTTTTGACGAAACTGCCAAAGAATTGTCATTAGCTAAAAGAGTAAAAGATAATTAATAGGTTTTCGGCAATGTAAAGTTTTTAATGTTGACGTAAATGAAAGAAGTAGGGGGTCAAGGGCTGAGCCCTGTGGAACACAAGCTGAAGTATTCAATACCTCGGATGTTGCGGAACAAATAAAATCTGATTGTTTATGGTCAGGGATATACCGATAATCTTTAATCCATTGAAGGAGTTCATCGTTTAAACCAACTGTTTTAATTTAAAAAGTAAACCAAATGCCAGACTCGATTGCTTGAACTTTATCAAATGATTCACATATTTGTTGATAGATAAATGTCTATAAGCTGGTATACGGTTGAGTGTCATGGAAGAAAACCTGATTGTAATGGATAGATCAAATGGTGAGGGTGAAGATGATTATAATGTTGTTTGTAAATTACTCGTTCCATGGCATTTCTTATACAGCTTATTAATGATATAGGTCTATGATTAGAAGGTATATTTTCATCTCCCTTTGTAAGAAGTGGTATGACTTTTGCGAATTTCCAAATATTAGGATAAACACCATCTTAAACAGATCAATAAAATACATAGCAGAAAACAGATACTACTGTGAGTTTAAGAATGGTATGACTGATTTCATCAGGTCCTACTGCTTTGTTTAAAGTTTATGTAGACAGGATGTCTATAATTGTTTGAGGGTGAATGGTAAATGACGACGAACTTTTTTCAGTTTTACGAATAAAATTTGGTAATTGAGTTGCCGTTGCATCGACTGTTTAAATGGAAGTAAAATGCTCGTTTAGACAATAAGCCTTTTCTTCATCCGAAATATTATATTTTGTTAGTGTAGGAATGCTTTTGAGACTGTTATCGTTATTTTTAATGCGGATCTCTTTCTCTAAAAATTCTACGAATAACGGAATGCCGTCCATTAATGTTGCTTGAACTTGTGGCCCTTACCCACTTGCTTTTTGTTTTGTTGTGTCATATGTCTGTTTTGTGTACATGTATTTATGTATATATGGAATGAAATAATTATGATAAAACTAAATCAAACTTACTTATGCCAAAGTAAGACTGAGACAAGGATTGATTTCGTTGTAAAAAGGGACATTTTTAAGTACAAGCAACCACGTAACATGTTTAATGAATTGCAAAATCCGATGCGACTAGATGACCAATCAGTGCATTGTTAGAGCTATCCCTACACATTTTCTCCAAGCATTGTTAAGCTTTATTGACAAGTTAATTCCACACATCTACGTTAGTTGCTTAAATGACTTCTGATACTCCCTGCAGCTAGCTGACCAATAATAATAGGTATCTATACTCTTGTAAGGGGACACTCTTTTGCGCTACGGCACGAAATTGAATATATGTATGCATTTTTCAGTACCAAATACTAAGGATAACACAATAATTAAAGAGCAAGCTCTTATTTCCAGTGTGGTCCTTTTATTGTATATTTTTGCATGCTTTATGAATTTCGTTCAATTTTACATTTGTCTGATTTAATACTGTCAACAATATGTACCAAGAAACAAGCATTCGACTCTCTCAATATTTTCGTAAAACTTTTAAAAACACTTTAATCTAAACTTTCGTAAAACCTTTTTAGTACACACCGTCGCTAGAGCGGTTGAATTTGGCGCCAGGTGAGATGATAATAACAATTCCTGTGTTCGTAAGCGCAATTTGGTGTCCGGCTCAAAACTGCGCTAATACACGACCGGGAGCTATTCGACATCAACAGTAACCAGCTGCAAAATACAGGTAGTTTTTGAAATTTGTGTCGGTTTTCTTTTGAAAATGAGAATGTCAGCTCCAACGACTTTGTGTACGAAGAGGTAAACATATAGACTACTGATAGGCACCGGTAAGTTTTCGTAAGGTGTAATGTGGATTCTTGAAATGCATCGTGAATTGAACGAAGTAGTAATTTTTCCACCATTGGAGTCTGGTATCTTGTGCTTTATAGAGACATATAGTGAAAAAAAAAATTTTTTTAATGTTTCCGTTGAGTGACTAAACCTGTTCAGTGTGTATACTGAGTTCTTATAGTATGTGAATATGAAAAAAAAATACAAGATAGACACAATTGGACCAGAATCGCTCTCCTGAACCCAAGTGTCTGTGATTATTTCCATAATCAGCTACTGCATAGCTATATTTACAGTAGTAAAAAGTTGATAAATGATAGTGTACATGTTTAAAAAGGTTAAAAACATCTTATTCGAAAATAAGGATAAAAATGAAGAAAATTATTATGTTTATTTATGCTTTTCAATAGCACCATGCATTTTTAACATAATTATAATGGTGGTTAATACATTGTCAATGTAATACCATGAAGGTATGTATTTTCTCTTTTAAATTGTTGAGTTAAAACGTTTGCTATGCAAATATTTTTTTCTAGTAAGTTAAAGTCTGAGAAAATTGCATTTTCTTTTATAACTTCCAAAACAAACATTTAATTTTGATAAAACTTTTCAACTTTCACATAATTCCCTTAAGTGAGAATAAGTTTTCTGCATATAAAAAATGTGTTCAAGGTATTAAACATTGCTAAATATGCCTAAGAAAACACATGTTAAATATTGAAGTAAATGTTTTTTGTTATAAAAAAGCATACTCACCATTGGGTAAAATAAACTTATTTCTTAAAAAAATTTAAAAAAAACAATAGGAAATAAGCCATAAATCAATTATCTTTACATGTCAATAAATTAAATAGTCTGTTTATTGGACTAAATGTCCAGTCTAAAGACACATAATCTGACAGTAACTTATCTAATAAGGTGTCATTTAAGAAACAATTAAGGGATTATACCTCCTGCGGTTATGGGACGGGGTCACTTACGAAGGAAATTTTAAATAAAGCATGAAAAAGTAATATTAGGGGATCGGACGTGATTCATGTCTCTCGGATTTTCAAGCACATTATTTCTGAAGAACTATGTACAATGCGAGTAAAAAAACAAAAATAATATCAAACAGGGAATGCCACGTACCAAAAAGTTAAATATTCGATCAGTCAGAACATGAAATGATCGAGTCAATTCTTTTAGAAAAATAGAAACAAAGCATTTTAAAGTTCTTGCTTGAAATAAAGCCGCAAAGGGCCATTATATAATGATGTCTAGCAAATAGCATATAAGCAGTAAGCAAATAGCAAATGAACAATTTGCATATAGCAATTATATGTAGCAAAAAGCAAATAGCAATTAACAAATAAAAAATCAGCCATTGGCAAATAGAAATTGGCATGTAACAATTAGCAAATATCAATAAGCAATTGGCAAATAGCAATAAGCAATTAGCAATTAGCAATAAGCAATTGGCAAAAAGCAAGTGGCAAAAAGCAATTGGCAAATAAAAATAAGCAAATGGCATGTCCCAACCGGGCATTCTATAAATATGAACTGTAACATATTTCAAATTCACTGTTTTGATATTGTAAAAGCGTGGTGGACCATAATATGTTTTAAATTACCTTCTGCAGCCTGTGTATTGGTAGCTTTCAAACCCATGAGGTCGCTTAATTCTGTAATGACTACCCTGTTATCACCCGTCCTCTTATCAATTCTTTCTACGGTCCGACTTTGCCAATCCGACCAGTATATATGTTCACCTTGATTGGAAATATGAAAAACTTATACAATAAGTAACATGAAGTGATTTGTTATACCAAAATTTTCACAAATACCCAGAAGTGTCATGGATAGATGCGCTGAAATGTCACTCAATTTTTGTCTCGCCTCAAGGTGAGTTATTGTGATCGTCTGATATCAGTGGACCATTGTCTGTATGTGTGTTTGCACTAGACTTTACTCTTCATCATTTTTTGTGATTGTACAATTAATTTTGGGACGTGGGTCTTGCACGGGGCACGTCGTCTTGATGTGCTAGATATTTGTGCCAAGTTATTTTAAAATGCTTCAATGCATATCAAAGTTACAGTCCGGACACGAATGTGTGCATATATACAGGATTCCATTACCTTCAAACTCTAAGTGTGACCTTGACCTTTGAGGTAGGGACGTGGGTCTTGCACGCGACACGTCGTCTTGATGTGCTAGACATTTGTGCCAAGTTATTTAAAAATCCTTCAATGCATGACAAAGTTACAGTCTGGACACGAATGTGTGCATATATAGTGGATTCCATTACCTTCAAACTCTAAGTGTGACCTTGACCTTTGAGGTAGGGACGTGGATCTTGTACACGACACGTCGTCTTGATGTGCTAGACATTTGTGCCAAGTTATTTTAAAATTCTTCAATGCATGACAGAGTTACAGCCCGGACACGAATTTGTAAGTGGGGACGCATAGACGGACGGACAGATAGACAGACGGACGGACGGTGCGATTTTAATATGCCACCCTTCAGGGGCATAAAAAACATTATAGATGCAACAATTTTGACCATACACAATTATTTTTTATTGTCTTTGTGATCATGAAGATATGTTTAGAAGAAGGTAACAGTGGATAAATTAACTCACCAGGTCAGAGCTAAGAAAATCCATGTGAAATCTTAGAAGCCACATTTTTACCAAGGCATGAATGAAACTGGATTGCATTTACCCGAACATTTCCGGGTCTAATTAAAAATGAGTCACCTTAGGGAAAGCACGGTCACTGGATGGAATCAAAGAAAATAAATGTGAATTATCTAGTGGCCACATTTTCTACCATTAATCATTAAAATGATGAGAATGTTTATCTTTATGATCTCAGGGTCACATTCAATTTATTTCTCGTGAAATAAAACCACTGGCACCAGAGTACTAGACTGCCCTGTAATTTTAACAAAATATACCCCAAAACATACCTAAATAACACCTTATCATGGAAAAAAATAATGGTAAAAAGTCATTTTCTGACAAACAGTGTATACGGGGGTTTGTCAGAAAATGACTTTTTACCATTATTTGTGTTTTTTTTATGATAAGGTGTTATTTAGGTATATTTTTGGGTATATTTTTTGGTTAAAATTACAGGGCAGTCTAGTACTCAGGTGCCAGTGAATTAAACCCAAGTTCATCGAGTCAATAAAAGAAAGATCAATTAACAGTGTAGAGGCCACATTTTGTACACACCACAAAATATTTTTTGGGTATTCTCCGTGATGTAGTTTTTCCCAATAATCTCTAGGTCAAACAAGAAACTTAAATTCATGACTCACAACGTCCAATCAGACAAACTCCTTGTGACTCCTACTGGCCATACTAACTTTTTCACAATACATGTTGCATGTTTCTTTATAATTTCTATGTCAGCTTTGAAACCATGTCATACAGCGTCAAAATTTATATAATATGAAATGATAACCTTGTGAACAAGCTAGAGGTTACATTGTTTTTAGGAAAAGTGATCAAACTGACACGGTTTTTATCACAATCTGGTCCTTTTAGCCAAAACGCATCATGCAGATCGGATTACGTGTTGCTGATGATCTGTGTTGATCTTTATAGCCATGTAGGACAAATTATATAACCAATTTATGTCTGTAATTTTTCAGGACACCGAAGCAAGCACTTTTTGTGTGCATTTTTAGTCTGATAGTTTCATTTTCACGTTAACATCAAAGTTCACGTATTATATGTATTAGCCAAAACACTCAAAAGTAAGAAAAAAACGTATTTTTATATCAAGAAAGTAGAAATGATAGTGATAAAATAAGTAAGAAAGTAATAGTAGTATATAAAAGTAGTCGGGAATAGGCTTACCGAGCAAACTAAATCCAAACGGATGAAGTATATTATCTTTGAGTAGTACTCTCCGTTCGGTTCCATCCAAATTAGCAACTTCAATCCTGTCCAATTTTGCATCACACCAATATATCTTGCTCTCAACATAGTCGACAGCAATACCATTTGGCCAACCCAAATCCGTATCAATGACAACTCGACGATTGGATCCATCAAGATACGCCATCTCTATCCTTTCATATTCACCCCAGTCAGTCCACCACATTATTCTGTAGATATTTACCAAGAGCCATTTGCAGAAATACTCGCTTAATTTACATAAATAAAGGAGTAATTTTCCGCGAAATGAGCATATTGTTAATCTCCCCACTAATATTCGTCTAATTTTTTTAAAAAGAGTTCTTATTAGGTGGCGTAGACAGGATATCAATTAGTGATCTTATCATAAGGTTACAACTCTGAAGGGAAGCTCTAACCGATGCCCATCAATAAGCGAGAGTTTAAGTGATTTCAAATAAGCCGGATCAAAATGACCGTATAAATATGTAATGGATATAATGTTATATGTACTTAACCCCATGTTGTATCTTGTGTACCTGGGTGAAAATAAAAGAGATGTTCTGTTCTGTTCTGTTCCATGTTGTATCGTGTAATGCGACACTGCTTTCCACACCACACAATAAGTTGAATCTTTTTTCAAACAATCAATTAGCCTACTTAAAGCCTTTTCAACTTTAATTTAAATGTTTACCCTCTTTCTGGGTGTAAACACAGTGCTCTTGGATCGCCCAGGTTTTCAGATACTAGAACTTTCCGCGACGTTCCATCCAAGCGTGCAACCTCAATACGATCAGTGCCGGCATCTGTCCAGTACAAGTTGCGACCTATCCAGTCAACAGCTAAACCATCAAGGTCTTCAACTTCTGTGTCAATCAGCACTGTCTGGTCTGCAAGACATGAGTATTCTATGCATGCGCAGAATCTTTTGCGACCAGCAAGGCTTGCTAAATGAATTTGGAATAGGTAAAGGTAAAACCATAAAGATTTCAGATCAAATGTCAGTGAGCTGCAAAAATCTTTTACACGTCAGATATGTTATGAAATGTACAACACATAGTTTCAAGAAGATTTTAATACCCTTGGATGAGTGGTTAACGTCGCTGACTTGTTACTATAAAATTGTTCACTGATCGATTCGAGAGCGGGAATAAGTAGTTGCTAACTGACGATGTGAATTAGTACATGCCATTCCAGGAAAATGGTTAGGCAAACTTTCTGCTCGTATGAATTGTACTGAAACGGGCTTTTAATCCACAGAAAAAATATTAATGATCACATTTGTTTCGTTAGTTATACATTGTAGTAAATGTTTTCCCTTTTTGATAGTTTAAGACCAAGGCTTTATCAGAAGCACATAAAAAGTAATAATGTGTAATTATATGTTATTAACAGAACATCTTGAATATCAAATATTAAGTAAATGTAATACCACGAATTTTGAATATTTTAAAATGATGCCATTGTGCTTTAGGTTGTTTGCAGATTTTTAATCTTTAAGAATCGATATAGAACTTGGTCTCTGACAACGGGGTCAGGTCCAGAAAGAAAGACTTCAAAACTATGGAAACACATAGTTACGGCACAAAAACATTTCGTTATAAATAATGCGTTGTGTTCAGGTACATGTAATTACATATGAAAATTAGTTATTTCAGAAACGAAATTAAAGTAGCGTACGATATTAAAGTGCCTCTACGGTCTAATTCCTTAACATGGATAAATTTCAATACATAGCGTAGCTAAATATATCTAATTTTACAAGTAGATCATGTGCTGTTCAAAGGTACCCGTCGTTGGGTATGGACCCCATCCCCTCAGAGGCCCCTCAACAACCCCGGTACTCCATTTACTGATATATTAAAACAAATAATTAAATTAATTATGTTTTCACCATATAAATATGTTAGTAAAGGTAAAGTACTCCTGGTTTCGGAAATCAAGCCCTATTTAACAAGGCCGTGTGTTCATAATTTCAGTTTGGTTTTCAAAAACTTGGTCTTGTTCAACGAAGAAATAATTATTCTATAACATTTCGCATCTAAGTTGACGCCTCGATGTTTGTTTACCTTCCATTCAGTACACAATTTCTTACCGCTTCATGATTCCCTACCCAGATCGACGTTAATCAAAAGAAATTAAAAATTAATCATTTTATACATATTCCTATTATGTCAATCTTCATAAAAACAATATGGCCCCCGCACACCTGTTTTTATGGTCACAACACATGCGTAGTTTGGTGCGCTAAAGAGGAGCCCTTACTCTTGGCAAGCATGAAAATATCTTGCATTTTATATATTTTTACCTGTGCCATTAAGAAAGGCCCTTTGTATGTTCCGTATATTACCATCTGTCCAGTACACATATCCCTCTACTGGGTCATAATCTAATGCTATTGCATGCGATATGTTTACCAGGTTCAGGACTACGTCTGTGAAGTCCGAGGTGTCAAGCGATACTAAAATGATCATTACCTCTGTGTACTTTTTGTTTATGAAACTGATTCATAAAAATAAACTTTTTATTAGTAACTAGCATAATGCTAAATCCTTGTGTAACTTCCATATTGTTAAATACCTCTTTTTTCACAACATTAATTATTTTCGGATGCTAATTTTACACTGGCTATTTTTAGATAGACAAAACTATTTATAACCATGGCTCCTCCCACAATTTCACTGACTACAGGTCGGTTTATAGGAAGCAGATGCAAATATAATTTACACCGGGTCCAAATATTGTGAAAAACAACTATTTGTAAAACAGATATACCAGCCCCTCCCTCCCTATAGCTGGTAATGTGGATTATTCTTTCTTTCTATTCCCGAAGCGTATACACACTAGCAATATGGCGGAAAGAGATGAAATCCACATGATTAATTATGCTGTGACGTATACATTTTACAGAACTTCCATTGGCTGAGTATTGTTTTTATTTACAAATGATGGAATGGAATTCCGTTAGGGCCCTACGTATTGCATAGTTGGGTGAACGGTTTTTCTTTACAGTTTCAATATTATAGTCTAATATGTAGTAATTAAAATGGGTTTTCATTGATTTTTCGCGTTGGCGCCATGTATTCTATTATCTGAGTGGTTTAAGATAGCAAAACATCTTCCGAATCTTTTTTTCTGAGCTTTGATGAATCGGGTCGTAAGGTCCGTAAACAAAGCTATAAAAAACCCGTAGTCTGCGAGTTTGTAGAAAAGTTATTAAATACTCATTAAATGTGTCCAAAGTTTTGTAATAAGGGAAGAAGACGTAAGTATTTTGTACTTTATTATTTTTTTAATGACTTAATACAATTTAATGATTCATAAAAGTCATTTTTCATACATATAGAACATAGTTTAGATTTACAATAATAATGTTGGCTGCTCCCTATTTGATTATGCAACCCCATGGTCCAAAATTGAAACCTATTCAATACTGACGCCGCGATTCCTCGCGGCGTCAATAAGCACATTAATTTTGTTACTATAGATTAGTTGAGCTGAGCGCAATCATGCATGTCTGTATTTTAAATTTAATAGGCTAAAGAATTTCATGAAGCTCACCTGTTTGTAAAGATGAAAGAGTTATATTCAATTCGTCTGTTTGTTTAAGTGTAAAGAAGTTCTATTTATAAAGGATAAAAACTGCAGTTATGTCTCCTTTTTGCATAGTTTAAAGAACGTCAAAGAGCTACATTTAAATCACGTATTTCTTATGTAGAAGTTAAAATATAGAAAAAAGTCTGCTCAGTTTACGCTCGGCGTTTTTTGGGTGTTTTGGTTGGTGGTTTTTCAACACATATTATAAAGATGATTCATTGTCTTTCTGCTGTCAATTGGCAAAAGACGTAGTAACTTGGTAAATCTTTATTTCGTCGATGGATAAAAAAACAGCAGCAAAAGTGCTGTTCAAGCAAGTAGACGGAACAGATTTTTCGGGTATTTATCCTTTTCAAAAAATTCAAACTTTGCCAAGTAATTTGAAAAAAAATGTTTAATTTTTCTGACAAATTATGGCAACGTTAATCGAAGGGTATTTTACCTAACTACAGTCAACTTGTTTATTGGGCAGGAAGTCCACACGTTTTGATGCCTTCAAATCTTTTTTATATTTCAGATTTTAACGTCATAAAAGAAGTGCCACAATGTGTTCTAGACTTTTTAAGCGGCAGCTATTCTGACATAAGTCAGGAACATCAAAATGAAGAACTGGAAGTATCGATAACAATTAAACAAAACGGACTAGATGTGAAGTCAAAAGAAATAGACGTTATAAAGAAAGTAATGGCACATGTACTAAAGAAACTAGTGAAGGGAAATGGGAGAGAAAGAATAAATGAGGAGTAATGCCAAATCTTTCAGACTTCATAAAACTTGGGAAACAGACAAACTTTCTGGAAGAGGTTTTAATGCACTCGGAATGCTGTATCAGAAACAAAACGACTGTAACTATTACTGTTTAGCTTTTTCAAAAATGTTGATAAGAAAGGCTTAGGCTTGATTTGTACATTATATATTTAGTAATTGATATGCGAATTCAAATTTGTGATTAATTTCTTGTTAGAATTTTGTTTTCTTAAACCCCGAAATATACATAATTGCGCAAATGTATAAAGTGTTAGATGTGTCCGAGTGTGCATTTACGTTTGCAAAATTATGCCTGGACGATAAGCTTATACATAGTGGGATTTCAAAATAGGTTTACCCAAGTTCTCACCATGACAAGAGGGCATGTCTTGAGCGCAATATACGGTCTATAGCTTCAATGTTAAGGTCATAATGTGAACTATTTCAAGACTTCCTTAACAAAAAGGCATCAGATGTATAAAATGATGCGTTTACGATTCATGAACGCAAATTCCAAAACTGTATTGAACAAGAGCTGTCCCTCACAAGTGACTAATGCCCCCGAAAGAGGTGTATGGAACAGTTTTGGTGCAAAAATTACATGGAGCCTTCTGACATCCCATCTTGCATTGTTACGTGTCCATCTAACATTACATGTTTCTTTTTGATATGCTCTATGCTTAAAACTGGCGAAATTATTACACCTTTTTGATAGATGAATTGTTGTATTCTGCATTATTTTATTTATCAGTGTTCTGTATTTGCTATTAAACTGAACTTATATTTAAAGATGATTGAGTAAACGGTCGAAATAACGTTGACCAACCTGTTTGGCTGTCATTCATACCCTCATCATAAATAATACTGGAACGAAGTGTATTTCTTAATAACTGCGTTTGTCATACTTGAGATGTATGATTTTAACGTCTTTTAACATATCAGCCAACTGCTAATATAAACCAGTATAGCTACGTTATACTGACATAGGCATAATGTATCTAAGTTAAACAACGCATGCCAGTTGGACAAACAATCATTATGCACTGTTGAAACGTGCACTCGCATTATTACACCAGATGGCGCGTTTGCATAACCTTCTACTATTTTCGGAACTTACGTAATAATCCGTACCTTTATGAGAATTATGTCTTCCCCATAAAATATGGGGGAGATATGTTTTCGCCATGGACGCCTGTCTGTCTGTGTGTCTGTCCGTACATGCCCAGTAGACATTACGGGGTTGGGGTTTGAGTACAACTTAGCGTTGTGAGGTTGTTTCAGTTCATTTCGTCATTATGGGGTTAAAAAGGTATTGTGGGTTTGAATAATTATATTGTGGGGGTAAAAAATATCAAAGAAAGATCAAAGGGATAACCTCACAAAGTCCGTCTGGTGAGTACGTCTGTCTGTCCGTCTGTCTGTCCGGCAAAATCGTGTCAGCTCCTTATCTCCTAAACCCCTCGAAGGATTTTCATGAAACTTGGGTCAGATGTTCACCTCAACTACACAATGTGCAAAACCTATAAACCCACTGCGCTTTGACTCCCGATGCAACCAAAGCTTTCTTTCCATGCAAACTACATACACACTAAGTTTCATTGCAATTGGTCACTCCTAACTGGAGTTATTGAGCAGAAACCATTTTTCTATTTTTAGTAACATTGACCTTGACCTTGAACCAAGGTGGTTGTTACATGCGCTCTGCACATCGTGTCTCTATGGTGAACATTTGTGTTGAGTTATTCTTAAATCAAGGGGTTCAAGAGATATGGAGCGGACACGAAATATAGTCATATAACCTTTGATCTCTGTGACCTTGACCTTGAGTCGGCGCAGTTAGTTCACGGGTTCTACACATCGCGTAGTTGAGGTGAACATCTGACCCAAGTTTAATGAAAATCCTTCGGGGGGTTTCGGAGATACGGGGCGGATACGAAATGCAAGGCTCAAACCTTTGACCTAAGCTGTAACATTGACCTTCAGTCGGCGTGGTTGCTTCATGGGTTCTCCAATTCGTCTAGTTTATGTCAACATCTGACCCAAGTTTCATGAAAATCTTTCGAGGGGTTTAGGAGAGAAGGAGCGGACAAGATTTTGCCGGACAGACAGACAGACGACAGGACGGACGTACTCACCAGACGGACATTGTGAGGTGAAACAACCTCACAACGCTAAGTTGTACTCAAACCCCAACCCCGTAATGTCTACTGGGCATGTACGGACAGACAGACAGACAGACATGCATCCATGGCGAAAACAATATCTCGGGGAAGACATAATTCTCCTAAAGGTACGGATTATTACGTCAGTGCCGAAAATAGTAGAAGGTTATGCAAACGCTCCATCTGGTGTAATAATGCGAGTGCACGTTTCAACAGTGCATGATGATATGCATTGTTTGTCCAACTGGCATGCGTTGTTTAACTTAGATACATTATGCCTATGTCAGTATAACGTAGCTATACTGGTTTATATTAGCAGTTGGCTGATATGTTAAAAGACGTTAGAATCATACATCTCAAGTATGACAAACGCAGTTATTAAGAAATACACTTCGTTCCAGTATTATTTATAGAATGTTATGATGAGGGTATGAATGACAGCCAGACAATGCAGTCAAGTTGGTCAACGTAATTTCGACCGTTTACTCAATCATCTTTAAATATAAGTTCAGTTTAATAGCAAATACAGAACACTGATCAATAAATAAAATAATGCAGAATACAACAATTCATCTCTCAGAAAGGTGTAATCATTCCTCAAGTTTTAAGCATAGAGCATTTCAAAAGGAAACACGTAATATCAGATGGAAAAATGCACACGTAACAATGCAAGATGGGATGTCAGAAGGCTCCATGTAATATTTGCACCAAAAATGTTCCATAGAGGTGTCTCGCAGTCTTTGTCCTCTCCATGTGCTCAATAATTTTGGTATGTAATTTTAAAATACATGCAACACATTGGCTTGATGTGCTACACATTTGTGTAAAGTCATTTTTAAATCAATCAATGCATGACAAAGTTATAGACCGGACACAAATGTGTGCATATAAAGAGGATTCCATTACCTTCAAACTCTAAGTGTGACCTTGACCTTTAAGGTAGAGACGTGAGTCTTGCACGCGACACGTTGTCTTGATGTCCTAGACATTTGTGCTAAGTTATTTTAAAATCCTTCAATGCATGACAAAGTTAAAGTCCGGAAACGAATGTGCACATATAAAGAGGATTTCATTACCTTCAAACTCTATGTGTGACCTTGACCTTTGAGGTAGGGACGTGGGTCTTGCACGCGACACGTCGTCCTGATGTGCTAGACATTTTTGCCAAGTTATTTTAAAATCCTTTAATGCTTGACAAAGTTACAGTCCGGACATGAATGTGTGCATATATAATGGATTCCAGTGTGACCTTGACCTTTGAGGTAGGGACGTGGGTCTCGCACACGACACGTCATCTTGGTGTGCTAGACATTTGTACCAAGTTATTTTAAAATCCTTCAATGCATGACAAAGTAACAGTCCGGACACGAATGTGTGCATATATAATGGATTCCAGTGTGACCTTGACCTTTGAGGTAGGGACGTGGGTCTTGCAAATGACACGTCGTCTTGTTGTGCTAGACATTTGTACCAAGTTATTTTAAAATTCTTCAATGCATGACAAAGTTACAGTCCGGACACGAATGTGTGCATATATAGAGGATTCCATTACCTTCAAACTCTAAGTGTGACCTTGACCTTTGAGGTAGGGACGTGGGTCTTGCACGCGACACGTCGTCTTGAAGTGCTAGTCATTTGTGCCAAGTTATTTTAAAATCCTTCGATGCATGACAAAGTTACAGTCCGGACACGAATGTGTGCATTTAAACAGGATTCCATTACCTTCAAACTGAAGTGTGACCTTGACCTTTGAGGTAGGGACGTGGGTCTCTTGCGCGACACGTCGTCTTGATGTGCTAGACATTTGTGACAAGTTATTATTAAATCCTTTCATGCATGACAAAGTTACAGTCCGGACACGAATGTGTGCATATAAAGAGGATTCCATTACCTTCAAACTCTAAGTGGGACCTTGACCTTTGAGGTAGGGACGTGGGTCTTGCACGCGACACGTCGTCTTGATGTGCTAGACATTTGTGCCAAGTTATTTTAAAATCCTTCAATGCATGACAAAGTTACAGTTCGGACACGAATTTGTAAGTAGGGACGCACAGACGGACGGACGGACGGACGGACGGACAGTGCGATTTTAATATGCCATCCTTCGGGGGCATAAAAATGTATTGATTTGATTAAAGGTTAAGTTCCAAAATTTCAGAATAAAAATGTTTGTATAATTATAGATCGAAAGACGGGAAATAAACTGAAATAATTTATTTTGGAAGTGATCAGCTCAATCAAAAATTGTGCGTAAAAGTGTCTTATTTTTATGAAAGTAAGTAGGAACAATTAAATCAAAAATTACATTTATCATAAATAAATTAGATCTCCAATTCGCCGTGAGTTCTTCGTTTTGCTGTTCATGCCAACCGTCCAAGGCAAAGTTCTGCCACAGCTGTTAAGAATGGCAATGCTTAATGAATGATGGCCTTTATTCACCTGCAGAATCATTAACTTTCATTAAAGGTGGTGCTTTGATGCCACATGCCATAATAACATACTGAGAATGTTGTTTAACTGTTGTTTTGATGAATGCCCGGAATATCTATCATGCTCTTTTTCCTTCCAACTGCAAACAGGCTTTGTTTATACTACCGGTGTAATTAAACTTTAACCCCTAATTTGGTTAATTCTAAAACAGCACAATACCAGAATTGTTCATAATGTGAACATTTATACAATCGTGATGGGGAACAGTGAATGCAGAATCGCTTGCCACCAGGAAGCCAAGAGGTAGCGTCCTAACCATACTTCATCACCTTGATACGCCTGGAGATATGGTTGAGAAGAAGTAGTACCAAAGAGGGGTAATTGACAGTGTGGAAATCTATGTTTCTAACATACAGTACTCGAGTGATTGAAGCAAACCATAGTTATGGTCTTGCATTCTGTGCTTCCTCCTCGTTTCCCTTGTTATGCAAAATTTGAACTAATTCCCTGCACAAGAAAGCTTAAAACATAAAATGCTCAAGTAGTGGAAGGATCTTACAAAGCACTCTTTTGATTTCTCCAAAGGAACATGCACTTAGTAGCCATAACAACAACTTTAAAAGATGAAACATGGGGAAAATCAAACAAAATTGAGATGTTGCCAGAATTGTGAAAACAACGATGTATATGATCACTGCCAAACCAGCCTTGCTCAACAGACCAGTTAATGCAAAGAATAACTTATGCTGTATAATTCTTTACTTTTTTATTTCAATGGTTTCACTTTTCAAGGCAACCATTATAGCTTAGACAATTTATACTCTTTGGATAAGGAATATTACAAAATTTATAACTAAAACATGTGAATCTGTTTAAAGTGATATGACCATTCCAAGTTAAACAGTTTTAATTCTATCAAGTATAGAGAAAGATGTTTAAATCTTTTTTTACTATCCAAGTCAAAAAGTAAAAACCCACACTTTGTATTCTCTGTATTGTACTTTTCAGCCACATAAGCCCAAAAATAGTCACATAAGACATACAGAATGAACTAGAACTATCACTGAAGGTGATGAATACCCCCCGAACATCCCACTGACACAGTATTTAAAATTCATGTAATATTTGATGCTTTGATTATGCTTTGATTATTGGACCTGCACATCTTAAGGCTTCTGTGAAGTATAATTAAATTTTGACCAGCGGGTTTCGAGATTAAAAGCACACAAGATTTTACAATCTCAAGCCCCTGTGACCTTTGATCTAGTGACCCGAAACATGGACCATGCACAACTAGGCATGGTGCTTATCACTTCTATGAAGTATCAATAAATTCTGACCAGGGGTTTTGAAGATTTAGCATCAACAAGATTTTACCATCTCGAGTCCCTGTGACCTTGACCTTTGACCTAGAGACCCGAAACCTGGACCATGCACAACTAGGCATTGTACTTATTACTTGTGTGAAGTATCATCAAATTCTGACCAGGGGTTTTGGAGATTTAGCGTCCACAAGATTTTACTATCCCGAGCCCCTGTGACCTTGGCCTTTGACCTAGAGACCCAAAACCTGGACCATGCACAACTAGGCATTGTACTTATCACTTCTCTGAATTATCATTAAATTCTGACCAGGGGTATTGGAGATCTAGCGTCCACAAGATTCCGTCTACAGACAGACGGACGGACAGACAAGCTGAATCCAGTATACACCCCCTTACACTTTGTGTTCGGGGGGTATAATAAATGAAGGAGAATTCACTGTTACCTGTTGTTGCCATAGCCACTTAACCAGCACTTTTTGGGCATGGACGGTGTGAATTTGATATGCCCACCTTTGGTTAAATTCCACATCCCTCCATCAGAGGTCAGCAAATGACAACAGTTAAACTACTTCTTTCAATGTAATGGGGATCCATGCATTAGGCTTGATTTAGTTAAAATTCAGAGGTAAAGTACAACTATCACTGAAGGAGTACACCCCCCCCCCCCCCCCAAACACTGCACTGACAAAGTATATAAAATTTATGTAACATTTAATTATTTGACCATGCACCAGTAGGCATGGTACTTATCACTTCTGTGAGGTATCATCAAATTCTGACTCGGGGTTCTGGAGATTAAGAGCCCACAAGATTTTATTATGTTGAGTCCTCATAACCTTTACCTACTAACACAACTAGGCATGATACTTATCACTTCTTTGAAATATCATAATATTGTGACCAGGGGTTAAGATTAAGAGCGCACAATAATTATCTATCTCGAACCCCTGTGACCTTGACCTTTGACCTAATAACCTGAAACATGGACCATGCACAACTTTGCATAGAATTTATCACTTCTGTGAAGTAGCTTTTAATTCTGACCAAGGCTTTTGGTGATGTAGCATCCACAAGATTTTACTATCTCGAGCCCCTGTGACCTTGACCTAGTGACCAGAAACATGGACCATACACAACTAGGCATTGTACTTATCACTACTGTGAAGTATCATTGAATTCTGACCAGGGATTTTGAAGATTTAGTATCCATAAGATTCTGATACAGACGGATGGACAGATAAGCTGAATCCAATATACCCCCCCCCCAATACTTTGTGTTTGGAGGGGAGGGGGGGTGGTATAATAACTATAACCAACTGATAGCTGTTAAGGGATATTCTACATAAAGCAAGCGACCTCTTAGGCAAGAGCAATTTTGGACTTGGGGGCAGCTGAATACAGGTGAAAGAGGACAACTAGACACTGCTAAATACTAAGTACTGGAATGTAAACTCTAGACCTTTGGGTTTATGATAAGAAGATCTGTAAAATTTGTTGTTTTTTTATAGGTGCTATTAAAATTCTTCAATAAGGTTTTGTACATGACCGCGCAAAGAACATTGCTGTTCAATTT
>JAFMSR010002980.1:0-18273 GCA_022818135.1 Saxidomus purpurata | reverse complement strand
AATGTAAATTGTCAAAACCTTGCATACATTTATTCTTCAAATTGATACGGTTATCAATCATAGAAATCTTTTTCACAGCATATAGTGAAATTATTACTTCTTATTATAAATTAGTAATGTACATTATTTTAAGGTCAGCTTTCCGATCATTTGAATGTGGCGTTGAAGCTGAAAGTTAAAGTATAACTTTCCTTAAGAAAAAAAATATCGTTTATCACTTGATGTTCCTGAAAAAGTATGATTCCACTATGGCTCAAATTATACACTATGAATGTGTACTATTGGGTTAACATTAAAATACTACAGAAAATGATTAAATTGTTGTTTACATATTTGTCGCCATAATACTTACGTTATGTATCTGAAAACATGTAACGCTCTGACAGCTACTATTTCTTCACTATGGATGTGAAGTATGGGGTTTCGAAATGCACACACATATCAATGATCATAATACATTTTGAACGCCAAGGTGATCATACCGATATTTTCGTACCTGTAATGAGAATATTTACATATCTTTGAGAAATTCTGTTTACTAACTAATGCAAGCACAAACGACATAAATCTTTATCATAGGAGGAAAAGAAATAGTTTAACATTTTATAATTTTATGTATATGAAGAAATGGGACTGTGCCATCGCTACAATTATTAACTACTGGTTCAATGAATGGGGTTTCCAATACAATATTGCAGTAAAGATAGGAATAAATTATGTAGTTGCATATTACTAAGACATTAATGAATGACAATAGTGTTGAGCAAGATGACCCTTTTTGATTTTTATTCATACACTTTACAAATCACAAATAATGTCTGTCTTCTTATGGTCGAAGCTATTATCTGGAACACAGATGGAAAAGTTAGTATTAATTTCCGAATTTGTTTTAACGTTTTCTTGCAATTTTTATATCTCTATCATAGCAAATAAATCTCTATCATAACATGAGACAAAAGCATTTCTTTCCGTAACTAGTAATTTGATGTTTCATTATTTGATTTGATTTGATGTTTCATTATTTGATTTGGTGCTCTGCCTTCTGCAAATGCATTGAGTACATACGTTTTTTGGTTCTCAAGGTTTGCTTTTTATATATTTATACACGAGCATTTTTGTGTTTTACATACCATGCCTTTTGTTTCCATTGCGTGTGTTAGAGATTCACCTAGCAGGGATTACTTTTATTTACACTGTCCTGTGACTTTGGAACATGGTGGGGGTAAGAGTGAGGTTGGGTGCGCACCATAAACCGGTTTAAGCTCCCCAGTGGTGTTTTTGCCACTGACCGTTCCAAGGCGGTGCCCCACTGTGTTCCGTTAATTGTTCGTTTTGTCCTCGTGTGTTTGCTTTGTATGCTAGTGTGTGTTGGTAGTGTATGTTTGTGTGTGTACATGATTGTGTGTGTGTGTGTTGTGTGTGTGTGTGTGCGTGTGTGTGTGTGTTGGTGGTGTGCACTTCTGGGTGCTGTGGGGCTCGTTTTGGGGAGGCTGCGTTTTTGGTACGTGGCATTCCCTGTTTGATATTATTTTTGTTTTTTTGTCTAAGAAAATGGCTGTATGACGGTTCTTATTCTAAACTATATATGTGAAGTATGATGTTTACTTCAAAATATTATTGAAAGTATATAAATCTCTGAACATGTTAATTTTTTTTTTGATAACTATAATATTTACGTTTTCTGAACATGAAATGAATTATGAGTGCTACCCATTGTTGTTTAAAAGAAATTGTACACACCTTAATGAAACGCTGTCTTGTTATTGATGCTAGGAAACATTAAATAAGAAATTCCGACCAATCTTCATGATAATTGGATAGTAAATGTTTTAGTTTGCTTTGACTGTGTGACCTCTAATTTGATATCAGGTGTCTCAGTGTAGGATTCATGGAAGTTAGTGGGGTATTTAACGTAACTTAACAGTCATTGAGATAAAAGCTCTGATCAATTTTCATGCTGTCTTTGATTGATTGTATGAGACTCGGATTCTACAACGGCATAAAAAATCATTAAGTAAATTATTTATTAAATAAATTTTGCTTCTAGAGTGTTAGAAAAAATAAATTTGTTTGATATAAATATAAGACATATCTTTTGACACCGTAAAACGAAGATTCAAAAATGACTATGAAAAATTATTACACACATTCTGACCGATTGTTATAATGAGATAGTAAATGTATCCTATAGAGTGTTCATAAGAGTTTAATTTGATTTGACCATGTGTTCAAGGGTTTTACATCAGGCGATCGACATTCAAAATTGATCTAGAAATAATTGTGATAAACATTCTGACCAATTTGTTTGATAATTTGATAATACATGTGTCATTTAGAATGTTCACAATGATTTTACCTGATTTTATTTTGTGACCTCTTTTTTGTTCCCAAGTGACTTAGATTAGAACTTCTAATTGAATCACTGAGAATAACATTCTGCACACTTTCCTTGATAACTAGATGGTTAGTAATTGTAGCATCTAATTTGCTAACAAGGTTATTCTTTGATTTTACCAAGTGACCTTGTTTTCGACCACAGGTGATATTAATTCAATCTTGAACTAAAAGTATTTGAGATAAACTTTTTTACCAATTTTTAGGATAAATGGGAAGTAAATGAATCATATAGTTTGTTAACTACGATATGATATGATTGATAAATACATGTGGCTTCAAATATGTTAACCAGAGATCCCTTTGATTTGATATGTGACCTATATTTCCATCCAGGTGACTTAGGTTCAAACTTGGCATAGGTATTATAACAAACATTTTGGCTAATCAAGATGACGGAATGATAGTAAATGTGACTTCTAGAATGCTATCAAGATATTTCTTTGATTTGGCCATGTGACCTAGTTTTTGACACCATGTTACCAAGATCCAAACTTCACCTTGACAGAAAGTACAAATGTATTGGTATTTATAACAAATAATGTGTTGTTTTAATACTTGTTGTATATGATATCCTAAGAATATATTCAAAAATACACAAGCATAATGTAACTTTGTTTTGTAATATGGTATTATCAGACAGACAAATCTTGATAAGTCAAAGAAATTATCAATTTAACTATATAATACTTGTACTTGTAAACTATGAATTGGAAGCATGGGGTTGCAAATATATTATTTCAAAGTATATTTGAGCATATAATATAGCATGGCAATTGCCATAATATGGAACATTTCCAAATGCCACAAGAGTAAGTATTGCGAGTTATTTTTGCCCCTTAAAAGTACTTTTACATTCCTTAACGAAGCGTTTTATTGTTACTGTTGCTATCGTCAGGCGAATGAATTTCAAAATCTTATTTTGATAATAAAGTGTAACTTTTTAGAACTAGAAATTTGAGGTTTAATCACTCAATAGATCTGAACAAATACGACACTATGGCATCTCAAATGTCTCACTATCGATGTGAAGTATTAACTTTCCATTCAAATATTACATAAAATATTTGAAAATATTTAAGACATACCAATTGTCATAATGCGTAACCAAATTTACAAACGTTGAAATAAATCTTTCTCGAAATGGAAGATGCTATCATGAGGAAATCTGTGTTATAGAAGAAAGAGGAAATTGTACATTCCTTTAGGTAGGGTTAACATATGTGAAAGTTTCTTGTATAAGACATTAAGATAAGTACTTTTCTGACTTGTAAAAGAATTGTTCATGTAAACACCTACAATTGAGCAACATTTGTCAAAATTTATTTGACAAAATATGAGATAAAATTCTTGCACGAGAATAGAGCTTGTTTCTTTTTACGCAATGTCTTGACTGTCAACTCAATGATAAGAGGAGTTTGATTGGAAAACAGCTGTAAGCGAGATATTTCAGGTTAATTTTTTTTAATGTTGTACACAAGGGATTGATCAAAGCAAAAAGTTGATCTTCTCATAGATTTATACCAAGACATGGAACTTCTATATAATACAAGAGCAAATGATTATCATAATAAACGAAAAAGAGAGTTTTTTTAAAATGAAAATCAAAAGACGTTTCAATATTGAACAGCTATCATCATATTAAGATTTTTTCTCAATGAAAATACTTTATTTCTTTTAAAACATAATCCATAAATTTCATAATTTCTAAAATAATTCAGAAACTCTATTGCTTAAGACAGTATTGTGTGCTGATGACATCTTCCCGTTATTTTGTGATTAATTGTCAAAGCAATTCTTGCTATATCTTGTGTAGAAAAAATCTTACACTTTGCCATAACTTTGACGTATCTTAATGTCATGTCCCATACTTCGATGTGTATGGGACTTCTATTATACTATTACAGAAAGTATATCAATACGTTGTTTACATAGTAGTGGCAATAATACGTAAACATGTCTGAATGCGTTGAGGTAGGTGAGCTATTGTTAATTGTTTTGTATTTATTGTTTAAACAATGACGTGCTAGCATTTCCCTAAGAAACAAGTGGATGGAGATTCGTCATGCAATATAAATACCCAACCTAGCATTTCTGGATGAGACTAGACAAGAACCATAGCTTCATGAAAATTCATCAAGAGGTTTTGGGGGATATTGTTACATGAACTTGACCTTTGATCACGACATTGACCTTCGCTTTTTGAATTATGATGTTTAATGATAATCCACCGAAGGAATAAGGCGATAAGATATTGTTTCGATCATCACTCGAACATGTAACTATAACGTGTTATCTGATTTTCTCCATGATGCCAAAATTTACCTAATATATAAAGAATATCATTCAAAAAGATTTTGAGAATTAGATACATGACCTATGATCCTAAATATGATCTTCATCTTAGGCAGGCTTGTTTGCAACATAGACATTGACTGTAATCTCAATTAGGTGAACGTTTCGCTCAAGTTATAAAGAAGAGATTCTAAAATATGACTTTGACCGTGCTGCTCAAGGCATGGGTAACAAGAAGTTATTTCACAATAATTCTATATATGTAGATGTTACATCATCCTAGGCCACAAAATACCAGAATATAACCTTTAATTAGAAGTATAAGCCCTTGGTATGACATTGGCCTTCATGGTATCTCCCTTCGGTTGGAGCACCACGCAGGCCTGTGGCACAGCCGACAATTGCACGAAGATATCTCAAAATCAATAAATACATCTTGTAATTACACCCCGTACAAAAATACTGGTGTATAACTCTATATAAAATGTAAAGACACCAACTGTGACCTAGGCCTTTCAAGTTTCTCCAAGAGTTTGAAGCATAACACACCCTTCTGATATGGACTTCAATCGTATTAAACTATTCCATAAACTGCATGCATGTAGAAGTTACAGCCCGAACATATAAAATAAAACAAAGCCCTTCATTACAAGTTGTCAGCCCTAAATGTGACATTGACCTTCAACTAAGCTCTCTAGATACGATTTATGACACACCCTTCTGGTATTAGCAATTGTGCATTAAATTACAAATGTTTTGCAAGTGCGTATTTAACCATACATAACAAATCATTGTGTAATGGAAAATAACTTCTTAAATGTATTTTAAATCTGTCAATGCATATGCAAGTTACAGCCGGGACAATGAGCGCGGGTGAAGAAACTGACGGACACACAGAAAGTACCAAGCAAACTAAAGTTAGACCAATCATTAGAAGTTTTACCACTATTTTGACTCTACCATCAAGTAAATTCTCAATTGTTGAAATAATTCATAGGGATGTCATTACAATAACAGAAAAACATATAAATAAGCGGGAACATGTCGATTATCTGTAATATCAAGAACGCACTGAATGGCAATGGAAAATGGCAAGTCGAGTATTTGTTCCATCTATTTCAAAATTTACAAACCATGAAAAAAATGTCTTCTAAAGGCGGATGATGTTTTCAAGCGTTAGAACAGTTTCTCATACAATGAAGCAGACAAAGGTAGTACATTTTGTATTACTTCCCAGAACATATAATTTGACGGTTTTGAACAATCTTTTTATGTCATGAAATATGACTCTTTAATATAGGATGTCATTGTATGCTCTGGATGTGAAGTATGGGGTTTCAATAAAAATTATTTGAACTGGTTATATATATTTATATGCCTATAATATGTAAATTCTCTGAATATCAACGGAATAAACAATACGAGCCATTGTTGCTTTTATTAGGAAATATAGATATCTCAAAGATATGTCTTATGTCTGGTTATTCATGCTATTATAATAAGGTAAATGTTACGAGCCAGGCGTAACGAGAAAGACAAAGCCAGCAACAAACTTTACAAAATTTATTAAATCAAAATTTCAAAAAAATGTTGAGATAAAATCTAAAAACTTAGTTCACAGTTCCAAATATCTTAAATTATTCTGATCCTGTTTAATGTCCTTTTGAAAGTCTAAATGCGGTTGTTGAATGTTCCTGAGCACTTTGAAATTAAATCGCACACACTAAAATTCAAAAGTCCACAACGATTTCTTCACTAAATAATATCCAAAGAATAATCCAGAATCTTCATAGAGTAACTCCATATAATGACTGTAGACTAACCAAAGCCCAAAGATGACCCTACAAATTTTCAATCCTTTATAGATTCATTTTTCTAGTAGGATACGGAATAATCTTGTATTTACTTGAATAATCTCCAATTTTCTAAATATTCCAGCAGTTTCCATGTCATTCCATAACCTTCTACCAGTTTCTATAATTTTCTGTAAGCTTTCAAATGTTCTAAATGTAAATATTATTGGCAAATAAGTGCTCATTAACAAAAAAATCATTTTAAATATAAAAAGAAGTTCATAATTCACAAATAAGCTGTTTACATAACATTTCTCCTCTTCAAGGAAAAGAAAAACCATGCAATATTTTTTCTTTAGTCAATACTTATACAAAGTCTGTTGGGAAACTATTGCAATTAAAATAACACATCAGCAAGAACAAAATTTAAACGGCTAAATATTATCAAACACTAAAAGAACCATATATAATTAACAATTGCATATTTTAAAACAAAAAATAGCTCTTGTATATAAAATGCTCTTTCTGCTAAAAAAAATATTCAAACACGGAAAAGATTATCGGGAATCATATTGTCTTTCCCTTTTGTATGTTTTATTTTAATATCGTACTCTTGCAACAATAGACTCCACCTCAGTAATCTTTGATTTTTGCTTTTGAGTTTGTGTAGGAAATTGAGGGGATGTGGTCACTGAAGACAACAACGGATGTCACTGCAGAAGTTAAATAAAATTCGAAGAGCTGAATTGCAAGAATAAGTGCAAGAAACTCTTTTTAGAAAAGTAACAAACTGGACGTTCAACTCCATTGTTGTCCTCTTGCAATAGTACAGCTCCTACACCAATGTCACTGGCATCCACTGCCAATTTGAAAGGTTTGCCAAAGTCTGGTGCTAGGAGAACTGATGTGTTCATAAGGAAAGGCTTTCTTTGTATCAAATGCATTTTGACACATGTTGACTATGTTGTTCCAAAAAAATTCTGTTCCTTTCTTTAGTAAATGTGATTTCAGAAAATTGATGACAAAATTTTCTATAATAACCAGCCATACCAAGAAAACGCATCAGTTGTCTTCTACAAGTAGGCTCAGGGAATTCAGATATAGCTATGACCTTAGCATCTATAGGTTTAACTTGACCTTGTCCGACAAAATGACCAAGAAATGTCAAAGTAGCATGACAAAACTCCCTTTTTACAAGATTAATTTTCAGTTTGGCACTTGTTAGCCGATCAAAAAATTCTCGGATTGTCCGTAGATGATCATCCCACTCGTCCATGTGGATAATGGCATCGTCTATATAGGCATCACAACCATGTAGACCCGCGGATACCATGTTTATAAGCCGTTAAAATGCAGTCGGCGAGTTTTTCGTTCTAAATGGCATAACTTTGTACTGATACAGGCCATCATGTGTAACAAAGGCAGATATCTTTTTCGCTCTTTCAGTAAGTGGAATCTGCCAGAATCCTTTGAGGAGATCAAATTTTGTAACATATTTTGCTTTTCAAACTCTGTCAATGCAGTCGTCTATTCTTGGAATTGAAAAAAGAATCTGATTTGGTAACAGAATTCACTTTACGATAATCTGTACACATTATGTATGTTCCGTCTCGTTTCGGCACCAATATACATAGAGATCTGTAATTACTTTGACTAGATTCAATGAAATCATTGTCTAAAAGGTATTTCACTTCATTTCATTCTGTAAGGATGTTGCTTGATTGGTGTGGAGTCTTCAATAATGACATCATGATCAATTATATTAATTCTTGTGGGGATGTCAGGGAATAAGTGCTCATATTCCTGAATTAGTTTTTCTCATTTCAGCTTTGTGTTGTGGCTACAGGTGTACAAGTTTCTGGTCTAAAATTTTCAGAATGTCCGAGTTGTGAAGTTTCGCTGAACCAGGATCAGAATTTTCACACAATTTGTAACCCATTTGAATACTATGTTCTTGTTGAACAGAGCTTGCCACTGTTACAGATTTTGGAAATGAGCTATCTCTATCAATATATTCTTTTTACATATTTATATGACACATTTGGTTTAGCTTACGCCTCCCAGTAGTGTTTCTAACATAGTTTAAATCACTTTTTTGTCAATTGTATATGGACCAAAGTATCTAGCTTGTAAAGGTTTTCCTGAAATAGGCAAAAGAGCAACGACCGTATCACCAGGATTAAAACTTGTTTCTATGGCATTCTCGTCATATCTTGATTTCATTTTGCTTTGTGTGACTTTGAAATTTGAACGAGCCAGTTCACATGCCTTTGACAATTTATATCTGGAGTCAGAAACGTACTGAAGCAAATTTAGTAAAACTCCACCGTCAGAAAGATTTTTTTCTTATAATAATTTCAGTGGTCGACGAACAGTGTGTCCTAATAGTAGTTCAATCTGACCAAGAATCCAAGAGATTCTTGCCTTCATCCAAGTCCTTTATAGTGTCAAAACAGTATGACCTAGTGTGTGTGTGTGTGTGTGTGTGTGTGTGTGTGTGTGTGTGTGTGTGTGTGTGGTGGGGTGTGTGTGGGGGGGGGGGGGGTGTTGGTGGTGTGCACTTCTGGGTGCTGTGGGGCTCGTTTTGGGGAGGCTGCGTGTTTGGTACCTGGCATTCCCTGTTTGATATTATTTTTGTTTTTTTGTTCTAATAATTTTTTTCAATGTTTGGTGAAACCTTTCCAGTGCACCTTGACTTTCTTGATGAAGACCTATACTGCTTAATCCCTAATTCAAGCATTACTTGCTGGAAATGCCAGACATGAAATTGGATTCTTGGTAAGATTAAACTGACTTTAGTAGACCAACAAATGTGAAAAATTTCACACGGACCTTAACAATTGTTTTAGTCTTGATATTTCTTAAAGAAATGGCTTCTGGGAAGCGGGTTGAAGCACACATGATTGTTAAAAGGTACTCAGAACCTAACTTAGTTCAATGTAAAGGACCAACACAGTCTGTTAAGATCCTACTGAAAGGTTCATCAAAAGCAGGGATGGGCTCCAAGTGACCTTTTGGTATTATTAGATTAGGTTTCCCTACCATCTGACAAGTATGGCAAGATTTGCAAAACCTAGAGACATCTGCTTTAATACCAGGCAAGAAGAAATGATTAAGAATCTTGTGATAGGTCTTGTTAAAAACAAAAATAATATCAAACAGGGAATGCCACGTACCAAAAACGCAGCCTCCCCAAAACGAACCCCACAGCACCCAGAAGTGCACACCACCAACACACACACACACACACACACACACGCACACACACACACACACGACACACACACACAATCATATATACACACACACATATACACTACCAACACACACTAGCATACAAAGCAAACACACGAGGACAAAACGAACAATTAAAGGAACACAGTGGGGCACCGCCTTGGAACGGTCAGTGGCAAAAACACCACTGGGGAGCTTAAACCGGTTTATGGTGCGCACCCAACCTCACTCTTACCCCCACCATGTTCCAAAGTCACAGGACAGTGTAAATAAAAGTAATCCCTGCTAGGTGAATCTCTAACACACGCAATGGAAACAAAAGGCATGGTATGTAAAACACAAAAATGCTCGTGTATAAATATATAAAAAGCAAACCTTGAGAACCAAAAAACGTATGTACTCAATGCCTTTGCAGAAGGCAGAGCACCAAGAGAAACACCCTTAAGGGCCCGACGAAACAGGCCAGAGGACAGAAATCAAAACAGTTTCGTCCCAGTGGGATTTAAAAACTGCCCATCACAGAGTCCTCCCCCTCTTCCGTCAGACACAATCAAAGAGGGAAGCATAGCGTCCAACTGTAAACGGGTTGAACACCAAACATGCGGTGTGTCTCAAAACAGTTGGGTCGTAACCTCTTTTAACAAAACGTTTTATAATTTTAGCAAATACAGTTGGAAAATTGCCATGACCCAAAATCTTACGAAGTTTGTAAACCACATCCCCATAAAAATCGGGTTTTGAAATACCTTCTCGCAGAAGAGTCTTTAGATTACTATTGAATTTCAAAACCAAATCAGAATTACGATAGTAAAATTTAGCAAAATATTTACGCAATTTGTAATAACGGTAGCCCTGTTGAAGAAGTTTATTTGTAATATATTGATTACGTTCATTGAAATCCTCAACATAACTACACGCTCTGGCAAACCGAATTAACTGAGAAATGTATACCCCATAAGATGTAGCATGAGGTACATCCCCATCCAAATGGGGGAAATTTACAATACTAAAATTAAAATCATCCCTCTTGTCATAAATTTTGGTATGTATAATATTGTTATAAATAGAGAGATGTAAATCTAAAAATGAAGCACCAGTATCCAAATTGTTAGTTTTAATTAACTGGAGTTCCCGGGGATAAATAGTGTCCACCAATTGACCAAAAAACGGGTTATCCATATTAAGAATATCATCCAGATAGCGTGATGTATTATTAAAAGCAGTGATAATGTCTGCCTGCGTGTCTGGAGAAAGACTCAACATAAAGTCTCTTTCATAACAATATAACACCTAAATGACCTGACATGGGATTTTCATGGGCTAAATTGATCATGTCATCGCGATATGTCTTTGGGACCACAATTTGGTGGTGCACAGCCCACTCATCATCAGTTGAAACATCGGGCGGTCGCCATTTTCTCATTAAAATCATATTCTTGTTATTATAAAAGACTAGGTCTTGTGAAGTTTCATCTTCATTCAAAGCCCTAGGAAAACGTTTTAAAATCTCAGGATCATTATGTTGTTCCTGGTTAAGCTGTGACCTTGACAGTAAGTCATGACTTTGGTCTTTTGACTCTGGTGACTGATTAAGGCAGACTAGGAGTAGGAGGTGTGTTAGCCTTATCAAAAATCTCACTTATAAAAGAATCAACATCTGTATAATGGTCATTCGGAATGGCTTTTAGAGCCAAAGCTCGAGTAACTGCACAAGAAGAGTAAAGGTCAGGAATTTCCTGCTCAATGGGGTCTGGGGTTTGATCTATATATGGTGTGTCAGTTACAAGTGGATTAACCATAACCTTATCTCCAGTTAAGTCATTCCCTAGCAATAAATGGACACCGTTGAAAGGTAAGAAAGGTCTAATACCAACAGCCACAGGTCCAGTTACCAAATCTGAGACTAAATGAATATTATGAAGAGGGACATTAAGATTTTCACACTTTACTCCTTGAATAAAAACAGTAGTTCCAGAAGAACTCTTCTCAGAAAAAGGCACGGTATCTGCTAAAATAAGAGATTGAGAAGCTCCTGTGTCTCTTAATATCCAAATAGGGGTAGGTGTACAAGTATCACCTGTAAGTGACACAAAACCATCTGAAATGAATGGTTCATAAATCTCCAAAACAGAATTAGACTTGGGTTCTGTAACCTTGACAATTGTTTGGGTCTCAATACAAGACTGAGGTTTTGACCTTAAAGTGGTGAGACCTGTAGGTTTAGCCTCATTAAGTTATTGTTGCTTCCTATTTAAGGTTAAGCACTCTGAAATAAGGTGAACAGGTTTCTTACAATAATACATGTAGGTTAAGATAAGGGATTTTGACCTTTGGTGTCTTTGGATGATCTTTGTCTCGGTACGCTAGACTGACTGTTCAGACTAGAATGATCATTGGAAGTTACTTAAGAATTTTTGTGTGAGGAAGTTGGTTTTGTTTAATTCACAAATGAAACTATGTGGGTAAGAGAATAGTCATCGGTCAAACGAGCTGCCTCGTCCAATGTTTCAACTTTTTTCATCTAAAAATGACTTTACGTCAGAATATATGCAACGTTTGAACTCTGTAACAAGCATAATTTGTCTGGATCTTTCATGATTTCTGTCAATTTTCTTAGATGAACACCATCTATCAGATAACTGTTCTTTAGTTCTAGCAAATTCTACATGAGTTTGACCAATTTCTTTTCTACAAGTTATAAATGTCTGCCTATAAGCTATGACCTTTAAGAATAAAAACAAAAATAATATCAAACAGGGAATGCCACGTACCAAAAACGCAGCCTCCCCAAAACGAACCCCACAGCACCCAGAAGTGCACACCACCAACACACACACACACACACACACACGCACACACACACACACGACACACACACACAATCATGTACACACACACATATACACTACCAACACATTAAGTTATTTTACTGTGTCATAACTTGAGCTTTGTTTAACAGTGAGCTGAGTGAAAATTTCTCGAGCTTTGCCTATTAATACACCTTGTAAGAGTAAGGTCCAATGCTCTCAAGGCCATTTCAAATTTCAGCTACTTTTTCAAAATGAAGAAAATACATATCAACTTCCTTTTCTTGAAATGGAGGAACAAGCCTAATAGTCTTTGTAACATTAAAATGAGGACGTGTTCTTGATTCAATCTCACCTGCTACATCTTGAATTTAAATTTCCCTCATTCTTAATTGAAATTGTCTGTCTTCCTTGTCTCTTTCTAACTGTCTTTCCTCTTTTTTCTTTTTTCTCTCAAATCCAAATGTCTTTCTTGCATTTTCTTCTTTTTCTCTTTCTAACTGTCTTTTTTTCATTTGCATTTTTTCTAAGCGAAGTTTTATTTCTAGCTCTCTGAATGCAGGATCAGACTGAGATTCAACAATAAGAGAAAGTACTCTCTCAGCAAATATATACTCATCTATCAAATACTGAGCGAAAATATTCTTAATTTCTTGATTACGCATGGAAGATTTGATTTCAGACAGTTAGTAGTGTTTTGCAAGATTGTGCAGATCAGATTTCTTAGCCAAATTGAACTTATCCTGAGAAGGTTCAGCTCAAAACGTTCCCTGATTGATAGACATGATAGTTTCCTGCTGGTTTCAAACAGTTGAAAATAAATGAAAGTAAGCTATGTATATTGCCTAATCTGTTAAAGAAATTCTATCCCGGACGAGCGCCCAATTTCTAAGCCAGCAACAAACTTTACAAAATTTATTTAATCAAAATTACAAAGTTGAGATAAAATCTAAAAACCTAATTCACAGTTCCAAATATCTTAAATAATTCTGATCCTGTTAAAGTCCTTTTGAAAGTCACAATGCGGTTGTTGAATGTTCCTGAGCACTTTGAAATTAAATCGCACACACTAAAATTCAATTGTCCACAACGATTTCGTCACTAAATAATATCCAAAGAATAATCCAGAATCTTCACAGAGTAACTCCATATAATGACTGTAGACTAACCAAAGACTAAAGATGACCCTACAAATTTCAATCCTTTATAGATACTTAATCATCTTTCTAGAAGGATACGGAATAATCTTATATTTACTTGAATAATCTCCAATTTTCTTAATATTCCAGCAGTTTCCATATCATTTCATAACCTTCTACGAGTTTTTATAATTTTCTATAAGCTTCCAAATTTTCTAAATGTAAATATTATTGATAAATAAGTGCTCATTAACAATAAACATCATTTTACATATCAAAAAAGTTCATAATTCACAAATAAGCTGTTTACATAACATAAATAAATCTCTATTAAAATATGACATCAAAGGATTTCTCTCCCTAACTTCTGATATGAAGGGGGGGGGGGGGGGGGGGGGGGGGGGGCCCCCCCCCCCCCCCCCCCCCCCCCCCCCCCCCCCCCCCCCCCACACACCCCCCCAAAAAAAAACCCGGGGAGGAAGTTTCACCATTTGATATATCTAAAAAATGACACAATGACCGTTCCAATTTTAAACTTTAATATTGAAGTTTTCATTCTAATGTTTGTGCATGTTTGTTAAAGTAAATTTTCAAAATTTTGTATATATTCTTTACTCAAATTGATACTGTTATTAAGCAAAGAAATGTTTATCAATGACGACAATGAAATCATTACTTAAGGTATTTGTTTAAGGTCAACCTTCGGGTCATTTAAATGCAGTCTTGAAACTGAGCCGGTCATACTTTTTTTTCTCAATTTATCGACTTTTTTGATGCACAGAAAAGTTTAGTCTTAAAATCGAGGGCGGTCTATCGGTTGGCTGAAAGACTAGCCTTAAATTTCATTTAACATTTAGTCACTTGATGATTATGTCATCGCTCCAAATCTTTAGTATGGAAGCGAAGAATGGGACTTCCATTAAAAATATTACAGATAACTATAAACATGTTTTATAGAAGTAAATGGCCATAGAAATTGAATGTCAATGACGTTGTGGAAAGACACTTTTTCTTGTCTCTATTAACAACATTACATACAATGAAGAAACGTTGCCTTCTTTTGGATGCTATCATCAGGCAGAGAAATCATCAATTTCAATATCAAATAATTTGACGTTTTATCACTAAGTCATGTTGTACCTATAACTATTAATCCAAAATAGCTACAATTCTACATTACAGATTTGAATTATTGGCACTCCGTTTAAATCTTAGAGACAATTTATGAATTGTTGTTTATATGCCAGTGGACATAATACTTACGTGATAAATCTCAAGACATGTAACGCTCTGATAGCATTGTTTCACTATGGATGTTGCAAAATTTGGATAGATATGAACATGCTGTACATATGTCTTCGATCTTAGTATCTAAAAGCCAAGGGTGGAGTGCACGCGAGTATTTGGTACCTGTTATAAGCAAAATCTCATATCTTGAAGTGAAAACATTATTTTCCATAAGAAATAATTCCACGTTTTATCACTTGATTTATCTGAACAAATCTGAACTCTTCTATCGCTACAACTTTGAACTGCTGATTTCAGTATGCGGTGTCCATTAGAATAGTTCAGAAAGTATATGAATAAATTGTGTAGATGACTGTCGCGATATTTCGTTATACTCAACTGAATTGCAATGGAGCTGAGCAAGGCTAGTTTTTGTAAACTCTTTTGATAAACTTTAAAAACGACGGAGGAAACCCGTCTTGTGTTGAAGGATACTATCATCAGACATTGACAGGAAGAGGAAGAATTACTTTATTATCCATATTAATGGCCATAATTTTTCAAATTTTCAGAATACGTAAGGAGCAGACGAGGATGAGCCATTTGGTACCTGTATCATTTTTAATAGTTAAAAATTAAAGTGAAATCGTTTTTTTCTTTAAACCTAATTTTTAATTTTATCATTTGATGAATCTAAAAAATTATTACTCTACAATATCAGATATGGGTGTGAAGTGTGGGTTCCAACCAAAAATATATGAACAATATATATATATGCATACTATAGTTGCCCTGATGATGCAAAAGTGAAACCGGTTGGCAAATACAAATAGAAAACTCATATAGTGGCATTATTTTCATTTTATTTATAATTTACTTATTCCGGCATATCGTTTAACATTTTTCATATATATATCTAATTGGCTATACTATTTTTAAATATATCAAGGGAATAAAATATGCTAACCATTCTTGTTCCTATTAAGAAATGATTCATTATTTAAAGAATCGCTGTCTTGTAATTGACGCTTGAATCAGGCAAATAAATCTCTATCGAAACATGATATAACAGCAATTTGTTTACCAAAACTTAAAAGTTTACGTTTTATCACTTGATGTATCTGAAAAACTATATGATAGTTCTGTTCTAACGTGTATGGTGTTTCCATTATAATATTACTTAAATTATATTAAGATCAGAACAAAAAAACAAAAATAATATCAAACAGGGAATGCCACGTACCAAAAACGCAGCCTCCCCAAAACGAGCCCCACAGCACCCAGAAGTGTACACACACACACACGTACACACACACGACACACACACACAATCATGTACACACACACATGTACACTACCAACACACACTAGCATACAAAGCAAACACACGAGGACAAAACGAACAATTAAAGGAACACAGTGGGGCACCTTGGAACGGTCAGTGGCAAAAACACCACTGGGGAGCTTAAACCGGTTTATGGTGCGCACCCAACCTCACTCTTATCCCCACCATGTTCCAAAGCTCGAGCCTAAAGTTTAAATTTATTGAACATAAAGGACGATGTCCACGTTTTATCTTTTTGCGCCATACGTTCTTCTTGGAAATTTTATTTATTCATCATTTTACGTTCATGGAGCACATAATCTATCACAAGTCTATTTTTAAAACCTTTGATATATTCTATCATCGAATTGATAATGTCATCAGGCAAGGAAATCTTTAACACGACCGATAGTGAAAGCATTAGTTCTCATTACAAATCAGTAAAGTCTATTTCTAATATCAATCTTCGGATTATAAAAATATGGTTTTTAAACTGAGTCGGTCATAATATCGAGACGTTTTTACAATTTAAGAGAATATTTGATGTGAAATGTTTGGTTTTAATATTAAGCGCGTTATATTAAAAGTTAATGGCTATAGACATTTGAATACCAATGGCGATGAGCAAAGCGTTTTTTTTTATCTCTATCAACAACAGTACACACCTTGAAGAAACGCTGTCTTCTAGTGGATGTTCTCCTCAGATAGAGAAATATTCATTAGAGCAGAAAATGAAGGCATAACTTTCCATATAAAATAATTTGACGTTTTATCGAGTTTTAAATTGCTGTTTATGTCAGTCGGCATAATACTTACACGATGTATCTCAAAACAGTAAATGTTCTGATTGCTCCAATTCCTCTCTATGGATGTGAAGTTTGGGGTTTCAACATTCCGTACTTATATCATAGATCATAGAACCTTTTTCAAATGCAAAGAAGGATGACCATGACGAGTCGTTGTAACCTGTAATGAGATTGGGAAACAATAATTGATGCAAGCACAAATGACATAAATGTTTATTATATTAGGAGGTGAAAACACTCTTTTAAATGAGAAATAATTTAACATTTTATCAATTGATGTATTTGAGAAAATGGGCTGTGCCATCGCTACAATTCTTCACTACTGATTTAATGTATGGGAATTCCATTAAGATATTTCAGCAAAGATAGAAAAATAAAATTTTGTAGTTGCCTTTTGCTATATTACTGAGACATTAGTGAATGTCAATAGAGATGAGTAAGGTGACGCTTTTTGGACCCTATTAATAAATTTTACAAACCATAGAGGACATTTATCTTCTTATGATCGAAGCTATAATCAGGTATACACATCTTTCTTATGACAATTAGAGGAAGTATTACTTACGAAAAAAAATGACGTTTTCTTGCAATTTTTCTATCTGAAATACAATTACTCTATCGTGTCTCCAAATCGTGGTAATGGATGTGAATTATACATGTCAGTGGCCACTTATTGAAATGTTATACATATGTCAATTTTATTCCCCTTGATATTCAGAAAATTTTAATATATATTATTACCATTGACTTTGTAGAGGTCCATTTGACAATGCTAGATATCAAATATCTAAGCTCTAGAAAACAAAAAAACAAAAATAATATCAAACAGGGAATGCCACGTACCAAAAACGCAGCCTTCCCCAAAACGAGCCCCACATCACCCAGAAGTGCACACCACCAACACACACACACACACACACACACACACAACGACACACACACACAATCATGTACACACACACATATACACTACCAACACACACAAGCATACAAAGCAAACACACGAGGACAAAACGAACAATTAAAGGAACACAGTGGGGCACCGCCTTGGAACGGTCAGTGGCAAAAACACCACTGGGGAGCTTAAACCGGTTTATGGTGCGCACCCAACCTCACTCTTACCCCCACCATGTTCCAAAGTCACAGGACAGTGTAAATAAAAGTAATCCCTGCTAGGTGAATCTCTAACACACGCAATGGAAACAAAAGGCATGGTATGTAAAACACAAAAATGCTCGTGTATAAATATATAAA
>JAFMSR010002979.1:0-18284 GCA_022818135.1 Saxidomus purpurata | reverse complement strand
TTTATTTCTGCTAAACTTAACAGAGATAAATATATTGAAAAACAATCTGCAATGTCTTCTTTTTACATATACCCTTACAAAAAAGGATGAACAGTACCACACCCTGTAAGACAATAAACAGACAACAAGATCTTTAGCTTGGCAGGCAACAAATTTGCATCTATCCTATAGATTGGTTTATACCTTGTAAAGTCAGTATGTATAGATTTTCAATCAGTTTAGAAGGAGTTTGTCAGCACCAAGACTAGTGTAATAATGAACCAAAAGACCCCAAAACATTGGCTTTCTTGATTGCAGAGAAGATGCATATGCCAAATGTAGTATTATTCTACCACCAGCTTCGTTCTGACTGGACTCTATTTCATCAACCAAAAGAATATTTTCCCCTCGCGCAAGAAGATGGCAGTTTTCCAGTGAGATCTGTTGTATAAAGCTTTCTCGGCTTTACTATTGGCCAGAACTCTCTTCCAGTCTGGTAATAGCATGTTCATTTAAATAGCAACAGGGCAGTGGAGGTACCGTACAAGGTCTCTGGCGTGTCTGGACTAGTTGTAAATATTTATTAAAGATAACATGATTTGTGTGCTTTACACTGTTTTAAAGAATTTCATTCAAATGCAGCAGCCATAATTATGTTTGTTCATTCGAAAGTTGCAGCATCTGAATAACTGCCATAAGATCATGCACAACAGTCAGGTCAGACATACATAGAAGAATCAAATCAGGATTAGAAGTTTCCAATTTTACGCAAAAAAAAAAAAAAGGTCAGAGTTTTTGGTTCATCATATCTCAGTATCTGAAAACAAACTTAGTGGAACCCCGGGGTGCATTTTAAAAAGGAGAATACATGTTCAAGAGTAACCTATTTGAATGCATTAATAGCCAATAATCCTCAAGTACATATCTTCACCATTAAAACTGCCCACCTTTAAAATTTACATCAACAGCACTTTTGACTGTGTTCCGTTTACATATAGTGGCGATGTCAAACTCTTCCGTAACTTTCAAAGAAGAACCACCAGTCACTCCTGTACAAACTATTTTACCTCCTGCGATATTTCAATTTCCAGTTGTAAGTTAATCCATTTTATTGGAGGACTAGAAATAGAAAAGGGGTCTACAAGAGAAATGCCATCAAACATCTCCTAAGCATTGTTTTATTGTTTTGAGAAAAACGTATCAGTTTGATGTTTGTTGTACAAATGAGTGGGGCCACTATCAGAACCACAAGCTGCCAAAGGTCGAGACGAACCAGCATACTTAAGCACTGCCATTATGTGTGATACCATTGCCGCTGTAGCTTTGCAGTCAATCCAAACATCATTAAGTGAACCCTTTGTCAATTTAATACCTTTTCTCAAAGGCATCTACTTACTACTAGCTCATCAGGAGTCAGTGATTCATTTGAAGGCTAGGTATGACATGATTTGCAGCAAACAGGAAAAGGTAAAAAAGCTTTGCCATTGACAATTTGTAAACATCCACAAACCAAGCGTTGATGAAGCAAAGTAAATTTTGAGAGGAAGAGACCTCCACAAAATAGTCGCCCGGTATTCTAAACAAGTCATCCCACTGACCTAAGTTCATCAATAAAAGGGACAATCGAATATTCAATTTGTTCTACATTTCCCTAGTTTAACTTCCTGCTGAACATCAGAGGTGATATTCAAAGCTTTGAATTTCTATAATATCCGATAATAAGTAAGAAGGCAAGATTTGAATTTGCATCGGCATATTTTCTTAACTTACGAAAAGAACCTGCGATTAGTACCTCATTAATATATCAGATACTTGGTAACTTTTTTCTTTAATGTTACCTTGGTTCCGATTAATTTGTATATAATTATCTGTTTGTACATTGTTTATAGGTTGGACATTTGAATTTTTCCACTACTAAACTAGAACATGTGATGTATTAACTGTTATTCATCAATTTTATCTATCTACGTTTCTATTGATTTCCACATTTTGTTAAAGCAGCAGGATAAAACAACTTTGTGATGAAACAGCATGAGACTTTCGTCTATTCAGCAATTATTTGTGTCCCAAGGTTATAATGGCATTTGCTTGCTGGGAACCCGACCGTGGTGCTAAAAACCCGTATATTTCAGTAAAAATGACATTTTAGGTCAAAGGAATAATGATGTATTTTTCAAAATAAATATGCAAATAATCTAGTAAAGAATATATCAATATAAGAAAAAACACTACAAGTGCCCGGTACACTGAAGTTTGACTATATTTTAGTCTAAGTGGCGGCCATTTTGGTAAGCATCTTTGATTTAATAAATGATCTCCAAACTTACAATAGCTAAATAATACATATAAGCTGATATATATTCATTTGAAATACAAAATACTTTTAACGTAAAGCTCATAAATGTTTTAAAAAAACTATGTATATTTAGAGCGAAAATCACCCACCACTTTTAAATGCTTGTGCACTCAAAAAAAAATCTGTTTTTCTGCTGTAATGTAATATTTCCATTAGCCACGAGTTATTTTTTTATTTCTTGTCACATAAGTATATCAAAATGGCAAAAAAATTGAACTTCTGTTAAAAATACCTGTCAAACCATAAAATTGTCCACTCTTACGGCTAAAATCGTCAATATTTTTCATAGATTTCGCTAAAATTAATTAAAAAACATCATACAATAATGTAATTAGTATGTATTTATATATTTCTATGTAGTAAACCTAGCCGAAATCTTTTTTTAAAAAGTTTGACCAACAGTACTACAAAAACTGCATTTTTTATGTTTGGCGGCCATTTTGGCGGCCATCTTGGATTTAACAAATGATCTCCAAACTTGCAATAGCTAAATAATACATATAAGCTGATAATTATTCATTTGAAATACAAAATACTTGAAGGTAAAACTCATTAAATGTTTTAAAAACTATGTATATTTAGATCGAAAATACATGTGAAATGACCCCACCCTTTTAAATGCTTGTGCACTAAAAAAATCTGTTTTTCTGCTGTAATTTACTATTTCCATTAGCCATGAGTCATGATTTACTTGTTGTCACATAAGTATATCAATTTGGTAAAAATTTGTACTTCTGTTAAAAATGCTTGTTCAAACCATAAAATTTTTCACTCTTACGGCTAAAATCGTCAGTATTTTCATAGATTTCCGCTTCTAAAATTAATGAAAAACAATCATAAAATCATATAATAAGTATGAATTTATACATTTCTATGTTTTAAACCTCGCAACAATCGTTTTAAAAAACATTTGGACCAACAGTACTAAAATGCATTTTTATTTTTTGGCGGCCATCTTGGACGCCATCTTGGAGTCTCAGAACGCCACCATTTATGCCAATTTATGCCGGTGGTTTCATAAACTACAAACTCTGACAAACATTTTGGTATATAACATTACTTGTTGCAATGACTGTCCCTCCTACCCAAATTTTTAATGGACTTTTCTGCTCAAAGTCACCCTACCATTAGGGGTGTAACTGTTTATCTTAGTAGTTATCAAAATCATTATCTAATTGAGTTAATTATCATGACTGAAATAGGATAAAGCCTATAATATAGACAGTGTAGAAAAATGTCAAACCTTCATTGATTTAGGTAGACTGGGATACAAGTTTATTTGTTAATTACTCTTTAGCCGCTCTCAAAGCTTTGTTGAATGTGTTCCATGAAAGTGATTATAAATATGTATGAAATAATTAATATTTTTTTCATTTTGTTTTCAGACCATAGATATGTGTCACAAGCTTGGCATTCCTGTGTCACAGACGGCAAGTACAACAAAAATGAATATAGCTGCTGCCTTCCATGATAAAAGAAAAAACCCCCTCTAAATAAGGTCACTTTTGATTTATCAAATTTCAAACAAATTGAAGAATTCTTACTGTTTTGTAATTTGATTGCCATTTCTAGTGTGAAACAACTGCATACTTCTAAGTAATTTTAGTGAAAAGAATTGACAATTTTCATAAGATTTTTGGCCTTAATAATTAAATCACTTAAAGATGTATTAGGGCCTTAAGATTGCTCAAGATTTTGAAAATACATGTAGTTATATATTATACGGTATGTTAACAAATACATGTATGAACAATTACTTTCATCAAGTAATTTTTTTCTGCCAGATCACACCGTTGCTGATGTATTGACTGGATATATTTTTGAGAAAACGTAATGGAGCCTTTCGTGATTAACTTCCAGCAAAGATTGCATCCTTTGATAGGTAAGATAAACAGAAGGCAAATTGGTTAAAAGCCATGACATGTATGTGAAAATTACATGCCATTGTAATACTATGAAGTCAGTCGTGTTTGAGCAACTAAAATATTTTGAGTCGCCTGATGTGCTCGAGTGTATGAAAATAAGTAGTCAATATATTATGACTTTTTGTGTTGAAAGAAAATAAACAGTAAAATGGTGTAAAAGATATATTGTTGGAGGTCATGAACGGATAGTCACACTAGAGAATGATTGTGAAAGGCCACCTAAATAACAACAGATGAATTCAGCTGCACATTATGATTATCTTAGAGCACAAAGATGGGAAAAACATTAGAAATTACCTTAATCAAAGTGATCAAAGAAATTGGGTTGAATGAATGAAACCACACTGAAAACAAAGAGGCTGATAATAATCTGTGCCATACAGCAAACTGTGGTGGTGAAATCCACCTGGAACTTCTGTCCGTGTGCATTGTTGGAGGTATCCTGAACAGTGTTTTTATGGTCAGTGTTCGAAGGTGTTATGATTCATCGCAGTTCATGATACTGCGGTTTCTTTTACTTTACCCAGTTCTGCGGCAAGCCGTAAGGACTATGATAGCAGCTTACACAAGACATTTTATCTTTTTATAGAACTCATGTTTTCCATTATCAAGTAAATATCTATACTAGAACAAGTACTAAATAGGGCATATTGAATTATTACTGAGGTTGGGGTGGCTCTGCTAAACGTACTTTTATACAGATATGTTATAAGATTTCTTTGTTAAACTTCGATTGATTGTTTTTCTTAGGATTGTGTTCCGCCGTTTCGTGTTTATCATAGGACATATGAAGTTTTCTGGTGCGACTATTTCTTTGTTGGTGCTTCTGCGCGAACTGAAATCCAAGACAGGGTTCATAGAAATTAAAGAAAGATAAATTAAACGTCCAAGCCAAATATGTTGTAGTAGAAGTAAGGTAACATGCTGCAGTTACGAAAATAGTGAATTTACAATAAAAATGTAGTTGAAATGTTTTTAAAGAATTTTCCTGAAAGTTTTAATAAATGTATTTCGAACGGATCTACATGTTAATGTAGATTGTATCGATCGTTACATTAACACTGTTACTTAGTCACGACATAAAATACGCATAATAAAACACCGCACAGACACATTAAAGCGCCACATGGTGATTTGTTGAAAATATTTTTCTTGGACAACATAAGTTGCATGCAATATATCTATTGATAGATCAATGGCAAATATAATTTTTTCAAAATCTCATTTATTAAGTAAAGATATGTATGTCAAATAAACGTTATTATTAGACAGCATGTTTTACTCGTGTTTTAAAGTACGAACTGTGGATATTTAAAGAGACCTATAGCTAATTAAGCAATACCTCACCCTGGATCGCAACAATATCTCCTCGAAAAGAAACAAAAACATTGGAAGTTATAGAAATACATGTGGGGCCACGTTTGCCGTCTTCATAAGCGTCTGGGAGCGTATAGTTTGGCAATTCCATAATACAACATCCCTTTAAAAAACAAAACAACATGTATTCTACTTACTTTTGAAAAGTTGCAAAGATTTGCATATGTTACCTATGTGGGTCACGAGAGGGCAGTTTAAAAATATACAAGGATATAGTTATCGCAGAAAAAGTCCTTTCCACTATTCGTATATTAAACAATATTGAAACGCTACTACTTTGAATTATACAGGGTCTTGAAATCAGATAAATTCACAGAACTTTGTATCATGTCATGCTTTTACTAATGATCTCCTTTAAAGATCGGTTTCGATATCTTTGATAACTATTTTTTTTAATAAAATCCACAAGCATTCAATAAAATAACTATCTTGTTACTCCCGAAAATAAACTTACTAAGACTTGCATTTTACTAAATAAGATTATATATAACAGTTTCTTATATGTATTTCGTCACAAACGTTTTATTCTTAAATTGATCATTTCAATAAAAAAATGCAGAATTGATCATATAAATTTTTACACCTCTCACATACATTATTTATTTGTTCTTACATATCTCTAATGATATTTACATACAATAAATACACGTAGTTCATCTGATAATCTAACGTTAACATAGATATTTGTATTGTCATTTAAATAGTGTACTTTATTGGCAATTAAAACAGTACAGGATTTGTCTTGAAAATGTTTATGTGCAACATGCATGTGGAAAGGATCAAGCAGATAAATTTTATATTAATCGCTATCTTTCTTTATAATAATTATAAGTTTATTTCATTCTATTATCTAATTGAAGGCGTGATTAATGTAACGTTTGTATAGGGTTTTGTCATGTTATAACATCTGAAGAATCCTGAGGGATGGTTGGTGTCGGGCCCGCTATGGCGAGGGTACCAAACATATCCCGAGGTTTCTGCAGGTGTTATAACATGGAAAGCTACGTTCGTAAGAATGAATACGACGTTCAACAATGCGCGGGACAACGTTCATGTTGTTTACGTCATATTTATGACGTCACCAGTGGTTTCAGCACGGCACTGTTGACGCCGTTCTTGATAAAAGACTTCGAAGACATGTCCATTTATTACAGTGGCCCTGTAATGCGCATAAATGAAACGGGTTACAGTTTATAACGAACTCCTTGTGACAATTTTAATTTGTTCCATATATCCGGAAATTGTTATATCCAGATATCATTTTCATATAAGATAAAGGAAAAAACTCGGGCAGAGAAAATGTGTTCGTTATATCCGGAATTTCGTTATAGCAGGATTCGTTATATACGGAGTTTACTGTATAACGACGCGTGAATCTCTCCGTTAATACACGTTTTCCCTCCTGTTAAAACATCGGCAAAATGGGCAAAATAGCACATTTATACTAGCATATACGTTTAACACGCAAGTTCCAATTGCATTTCGGTCATTTCTTTTAGACGGGCGGTATCTATCGTTCCTAGGAATGACGAGTACTAGAACCCTATTTTCCTAAGAAAACGCCAACTTTCTCATATAAAGAGGCGTGGTCGGTAGCAGTACTCGAACTAATGACATTTAATCAATGAGAAAGTACAGCGGTGTAAAGTCAGCCACCTAACCACTAAATCAAGAAGGAAGATAGTTTAGCAACTCTATTCTCAAACTATTTACATCCGATCTTTCTGTTATAAATCATTTTAATTTCAGGAGATATTGTGTTTAACTTTTGTTCACCACCGTTTTCAGTGTAAAGCTGCAATTATACATATTATACAAGTACATGTTAAGTAAAGTTTCTTTATAATTTATTCCGCATATTCAGTACGAAAATTCATGTTTGTCACTTTTCGTCTAAGTAAAGCAAATACTGTACATTATGAACATTGCAACGAATAAGTTTCAAACAGGTTTATACATGTCTCAAGAGGATGTTTTGCGTTCACAATATACACTATATTGATATCAATACACTACTTTACCGAAGTATATGATTAAAGAAAAAATATATTAAAGACGTCTACTTCTTATAATTCTTCTGTCAAAAACATTCAATGAATTATGTAGGTTTTATGGCATTCAGAATACTATCAAACTATCCATTTACACAATATGCTATCTTCCCAGAAAAATAACAATTACATAACGAATCTGCTATTTAAAGATATTGTTATACTTATTTATGTTACATGTACTATAAGGAAGAAGCACGGTATGATATATTTACATCACATGATTGTATGTCACGTTGAGAATGACCTCATTTTTCAGGGATGTAATGGTACTGTGACAGCTGTACATCCAGATGGTACAGTCAACGTGAAGTGGGATCTTGTAGTGTCAGACGGACCTTACACAGTAGGAAAAGAAGGAACAGTGAATCTAGACATATTTCTTCTCAGTTTTGTAATATATAGAAATTGACTATTTGTCACTCCCACTTTGTTCTTGACTCCTTACTACATGAAGTTCATATTGATCAGAGGACACTTTGTTTGCATATACGTGCATATAAATCAAGGACAATTATAAACGCGTTTAACACTTTTTGTAAACACTCATTAAAACAGATGATTTCGTTTTCATAATTACATTGAACCTGCAAGAAAGTTGAGAAGATATCAAAACATTTATGCAGAAAATAAGTCCGATGTGATTAATTTCTAACACATATCGAGGCATTTATAATGACAATCCGATCAAATAAATCAAAGCAGTATTTTAAATAATGACCAAAGTTTACAGAGATTAATGTTAAATATTGTTTGATGGTGTTTGGGATTTGTTTTTATATTCTAATTCAATAAAATAATCATTTTATAGGAATTCAGTTTACATCAGATATATATAGATAAACTAAGTACAAATGAGTGAAATGAATAACATTTTTAGTAAAATACACAGACCTACTGCTTGCTTGACTTTGTTTACACAGATTCGAAAAGTCTGTTTTTGTTGATTTGTTAACACTTAGGTCTCGCATCCCACGTCTTATCATCATACAATTACCATGTGTAACTATTGGAAAGACAACTGTGTAAGGTAATCATACTTAGTGCTGGCAGAATTATGCTCCTTACACAGCAAGTCTGAATCAATGTTGCGTATTGTACTACCGACTAGTACAGTACATTATCAACAGTATGTGCGCTACACACAACACACTTAACTGCGAGACTTCATTGCACTGACGTTTACAAAAAGACTGGTAGTGCCTTCATACTTCACATTTCATCATTCAGTATTCATAGTTCGCACTTCATAGTGAATACAGCATAATTTAGAGAGGCAGTTCATACTTCACACTTCATAGTTCAAATTCACAGTTCATAGTTCATGACTTCCTATATCACACGTCACAGTTCACACTTCATACTTCACACTTTATAGTTCATGATTCACCTTCATACTTCATACTACATACTTAATACAATGTTATGTAGTTCTCACTTTGTACTTTATAGACCATTGTTCACACTTCATATTTCACTCTTCAAAATTCACTTTTAGCTACCGCTATGACACTTGTTGTTTTCGAATCCGTGACCTTCCTGAGGCGTATAGCAATTACTTCGCCACTGAGGCTCAACCTTTGTAGTTCATGCTTCATAGTTCATACTTCGCAATACATACTTCAAAGTTAACACTTCACAGTCCATACGTTTTACATTTAAGAATTCAGACTGTATACTTTCATAATTTATTGACATCTTAAAATTTGAAAATAGTTTCGATTACAATTGGGTAAATGTTCTGAATATATATTTAGGAATGCATCGTTTCACGAAAGTTTTATTAAATTTAAACATTCTACGTTTGATATATTTAACTACATGTAACCATTGTTGATTTGCATTGTTGTTTATTAAACCATTATTGTGATTGTTTCTTTTTCTTTTTCAAACAATGGGTTAGCTCGCATCTTATTTTTACTTTTACAAGAGCATGATGAGACAACAACTTGTTGTTAGCAACAATTTAGTTGTTAGCAACAGAAAACATAGCTATTCTTCAATGTAAAAAAATGGCATTACTTTAACTGCAAAATGAGCGAAGCTATTCATACACCACATCCAGAAAATGGATAGACAGCCGGGCAGGTAGACTAGAGATCGTAGGTCCGACCGACGCTGTCCCCCTCTAAAATAACGGAGTCTGTTTTGAATAAGACCTTAATCCGAGGTTCAATGTATCGGTGCTATACACATAACATGTAAAATTTTAGTGATGTTTCTGGAACTTTTTTCAATAGCTGCATCTTTCCAAACCCAACACGGATTATGTCGTACAAACGATATAAATCTTACATTATGAAAGATAGATAAATTGATTTCACACAACAATGGGTCGGACCAGAGAAAGACAGATACTAGTCTTAAAGATTGTTACCATGTCCCCCTTTTTGTCAAACTGACAAATATATAGCGACACAACTTCAATGATTTTAATCTTTTATCATACATATTTTGCCCAATTACATGGCTACGAAATATGCTGGCCACATGTCTATCCTTACATAATATCAAATTCAAGAATAGTGCAGAAACTATCATATTATGGCAATTACTGATGTACTTAAAACCGACTCAATAACAATTTTCTTCGAGAATCACGCGTTCTAACAGTTTTGATGCCTTAAACGTTTATAATCCGGCACTTTCCCTACACACAGGGCGAGATCAGTTATTACCTGATATTTGTGTGAACCTGTTGTTTCCGTGATACGTTTCAAACAGTTTAATCTAAGGAAATGATTCAGTTTTAATTCATAAAAAGTATGGTATTAACAAAATGCACAATAAATTGTATTCATTTATAAAGAGATGTGAATAGTTTTTCATTTTTGAAACAGTTCGTGTTTCTATGCCTGCAATGTGGTCATGAAATGAGCGTAGATTGTGAACACGATATGCTGAGTTTCATTAAGTCGAAAGAAAGAACTAACTTTTCTTAGTATGTGTACCAAAATGATTTATTCACACTCAAATTACAGACATGTCATAAGTAAAGAGTAATTCAAACAATTGGTGGACATCGGGCTACAGTCAAAGAAATTGCTATATATTAATAGAAAAAGGTTATATTCAGCATTGGGAAGATACGTCGTCTTTTTAAGCAGGCTTATTAGAATGGCGATGTCGTATGTCGGGCGTCACACATTGGTTTCCGTTCAATAACTTTAGTTAGGAGTGACCGATTGCAATGAAACTTAGTACATGCATGTAGGTAGCTTGCATTAAGACGCAGCTTGAGATTGCATTTGGGGTCACTAGGGTCAAGGTCAAGGTCACTGTTACTAAAAATAGAAAAATGGTTTCCGCTCAATAACTCAAGTTAAGAGTGACCAATTACAATGAGACTTAGTCTGTAGGTAGCTTGCGTAGAGACAAAGCTTATAATTGCATTTAAAGTCACTAGGATCAAGGTTAAGGTCACTGTTACTAAAAATTGAAAAATGGTTTCTGCTCAATAACTCAAGTTGGGAGTTGCCAATTACAATGAAACTTGGTTTGTAGGTAGCTTGCGTGGAGACGAAGCTTGGAGTTGCATTTAGGGCCACTGGGCTTAAGGTCAAATTCTTGAGTTACTAGAAATAGAAACATGGTTTCCGTTCAATAACTCAAGTTATGAGTGACCAATTACAATGAAACTCAGTTGAGGTAGCTTGCAGAGTGAGGAAGCTTGGGAATAAATTTGGGTCCCTAGGGTCAAGGTCAAGGGCACTGTTTTTAAAAATAGAAAATTGGTTTCCCCTCAATTACTTGAGTTAAGAGTGACCAATTGTAATGTAACTTGGATTGAGGTAGCTTGCGTGGAGAGGGAAGCTTCCGGTTACTAGGGTCAATGTCACTGGGGTCAAGGTCAAGGTCACTGTTACTAAAAATAGATTGTTATGTTGTTTTAGTTTTTAAATTGTTTTGAGCAAAACACATTTTTGGGGTCAAGGTCACTTGGGTCAAGATCAAGGTCACTGTTATGTACTAGAATTAATTTAAGAACCAAAATTATTTCTTCAATTTTTAGATTGTTTAGGCGAAAACAAACATTTCTTTGCAGAGGGGAAGTCAAGTTGACTGTTTTAATTCTACAATTCCTACAGGCACCGTTTAAACCTGCTTTGGGGCATTGCCGCGTCTTCATTTTTATTTATTTGACTAGCCATTGCTTAGTTAATTAAACACGTTGGACCATTTAATCTAAAATGTCCCATTGTAAATAACTCGTATCACTTACATCCCCAAGGAATATTTCTTTCCGGCGAAATTGGCTGTGACCTGTACAACTTTCCTAAAGATATTAAATCGAAAATATATGATAAATAAAGTAGCAAAGTATTTTTTTTATAATAGCAAAGTAAGATAGACTTACTGAAACAGGAAGTGTGAAATCCTTAGGAACACCGACAAACGTAAATTATCTAATATATCGGTCTTTTGCTATGCAGGAGTTGTAAAAACCATATATATATATATATATATATATATATATATATATATATATATATATACCCGAGGTGCACATAATTTGCCGTAATGATGGATTCGATTTCAAGGGATTAGAACATTCAGTACAACATAAATATTATACAAAATGCTCAGACATTGTTATCATATGATTAAGTACCACATACATAAAGACATCGATATGGTTAAGGTCAAAAGTAGAATCTCTGCCAGTCTAAATACTAAACATTTATTATCATAATGAAATGCAAAATACAACATGTAGCTTTTTCATTCAAGATAAATTGTTTGCATATATACACATAACATTCTTCGGCAAAACTAGTCCTTAAACTTTCATTAGCCCCTAATTTGCATTTATCGCAGTTAAAGTGCTGCTGGATTCATGAATTGGGGTTGGCTTAAAGAAAGACTTACTGTTATTAAAACCCTTAATGAATAACACTCTGATGAAACTCTTAAGATGGTTTAATATATTTACATTCCTAAACTTGAGTGTAGCAATACATATCTATAGAGTTTTGAAACCAAGTAAAGAATAAAATGTAGGTTACAGCTTGATTGCCGTAAGAGCCTCAACATTACTTGATATATTATATCAGGATAAAGAGTTCACGTACAAAAAAGGTAAATAACGACTTTTCCGTGAGATCTTATGTAAAAGTAACTCCATTAATGTTTTCATCGTGATGAGGTTAAAATAAATTTAAAAGGCTTTCCTAAAATTGATTAAAATATATTGTATTATCTCCCGCATGTTTGTGCAAGGTAAATACGAACACAATATCTCTTATCGAATTTTTATCTGTCATTTAGTGCCTCCTACAGTAGTCGAAACGTAACAGTTGTCACACGGAGTGCACGATACACGCACGATGTACGCACGATGTACGCACGTTAGACGCACGTTGCACGTTCGGTAAATACACGATGAGCGATTCAGAACGATACACGATATACACGATGTACGAAGCGCACGCTACACGATAAACGATAAACGGATTACACGTTATACGATCACTTTGGGATTTCACATTTTATCTAAATTTAGACCTTTTAATCAGACCGAAAGACACAGATACATTAGAAGCTTCGTACCTTAACAATAAAAAATGACATCGATAAGTGTCAAAGATCCACAGTTTTCATATCACAGTATGTGTCAAATTTGAAGACCTGTCGGAGTGAGTTTGGCAGGAAATTGATCCCAATGTGCGAGAAAATGGGCGTAATTAAAGTTAATTGCCATCAACACTTTTCGTTATATAAATTCTACATTAAAAACACTTTTTAGGACCGTGGCATATAAATGTTCAAATATAATAATCTTATACTGGAACCTTGAATGGATATGTTGATGGATGTCAAGTGGGTGGGGTAAATTGACATTGAAGAAACTGAAGGCTTGAAATGGCGTTTTCGAATAAATCAAGCATTTGGAACGGGGTTTTAATGTTATTTTGTAGTATTTATAGTTGTGATGATTATACGGCCCTAATTTTGACCAATGTTTTAACAGATAAAAGTTTTGAACAATATTTAGGTTTTTTCCGGTAGCCCGAAAGTGAAAATTGTCCCTCTAGAAATCTAGGATTATTCTAAGAGAAGGAAGATAATTATAGCGAAATGCGGTATTTATGTACTGTGGACTATGGTGATTAATTCTATATAAAGTTTTATATCATGTTACTTTATATTTTGTTTTAGTTGGCCTATTCTATAGCTGGGGTATATAAAAACACATATGAAAAATGAACCTCTAGGAAACAGTGATATTTTCTAGAGTGAAGAAGGTTATTAAAGTTCATTTTTATTTCAATGTAGTTTTAATTCTTGGCACGCAGTTCCATATACTTTATGTCACTGCTACAATTCTCTTTGATTCAGAACTCCTGTCGAGGTGGTTGGGGTAATACTTTTATGGGGGTAGTAATAAATTTAAAGTAAAATTAAACAGACTGTTATGTATTATAACTTTTCTCATCCATTTTGGGATAAAATTTGTAAAACTTTCTAGGATATGAACCAAAAACAGGTTAAAAATCATTTGCAAAATTATTTTGGGCCCTCTGCAGAATAATGGAATGGTCCAATTGCATGACACAACTCTGCATCCAGTGGTGGATAGCAGATTCAATTAGAACCCTGGAGAAGACACATCTCACAGCCTAGATTATACAGTCTCAAGATGCCATATATGGTATTAACACATACATGTATGTACATGTAACATATAATCTTATATGGAATTATATGTTTTTTTGACATACTGATCATGAAGAAGATACAAAGAACATCAATGGATGGTTAATTACTGGGCAGAAAAATGATGTACATTCCATATTTAATTTATCTGATGGCATTTTGTACATAAGTAGTTTCATCAGAATAAAGGCTATGAGACTATAGCATTTAGATGTACATATATTTCCAAGATTGATTTTGTTTGCATGTACATAACTCTGCTGATATTATGAGGTGGTAATACATGTACATATACCGTCTTCCTTGGTCTAGTGGTTTAGGCATCCGCCTTTGGAGCGGGAGGTCGAAGGTTTGAATCCCACCAGGGGTCCGTTCTGATATGGCCGGTTGGTGAGCCGCCAGTTAGTTAAAAAAATGGTTACCGTATGCCTACCTGCCTGGTACCTGGCAATAAAAGGATAGGATTTGTGAGGCACATGTGCTCAAAAAGAAGGTGTCTCATAAGTCAGAAATGGCTGGCCCTTTAAATAGGGGTAACACTTTAATAAACAAACACTTTACCTTTTACTTTTATACTATACATGTAGTAGATCATTTGGAAAAATTGTTCCTGGAATACACATGTAGCATTAGCAAATAAATTGATGGAAGACTGACAACAATATGTAAGGGCTAAGCAACACTCTATATTTATAAAGGGGGTGTAACCTCACATGTTTCAAAAACCTCAATAACTATGAGAATGCAGAATAGAGCTCAGCAATGATGGTACTCATGTTTTTTTTAGTTATTTTGGAATTTAGATATGTAGAAAGATCTAAAAGATCTATATTTGTTCAAATTAATGTAAGCTAGGCATTTAAGGAAACTATCAGAGATGAGGAACAAATTTAATAAACCGGACAGAGTTCAAGCACCGCCTCTGCCACACTTACAGGTAAAAAGGTCCTTTGTAGGATTTCTAAAATGGATTCAATTTATGGAACTAACCAGAGGAGATCTGTCAGAAGTACTATATGACTACATAACTATACAACCAGTCTACTGAGACAAGAGTAAATTGGACTTAGTAATAGATCTAATGTTCATAATTATTTTCTTTATTAAGCTATTAAGATTACAAACTACACACAATATAGAGGTGTTCAAAGTAAAACTACTGAAAAATAGGTGTTAGCCGGTATAACTTGCTTTCGGAAGTCTACACAAGCACAATTTGCCATCTTAGCCTTTGAAATCTTATTTTTTAAATGTTTTTATTCATTTTATACAAAATGATTATGGTACTTTTCTAATGATATTATACTAGTGTACACTGAAATATCTAAGCTCTTTGCAGAACTTACTATTCAAATGTTATTTATGAAAGTTAAACATTTTACTTAAACATGGGGTTCCAGGTAGGATCTTCAGTAAAGGAACTACTTGTAATACTAAAATACAATTATTAATCAAGTGTGAGTGTTCTCACAAGATGGATATATATTACAAATCTAATAAAACTTATTTCAAGGTATACAACTTTAATAAAATCATTTTTTTCTATGTGCCCCCTTCTGAAGTAAGAGTCTGTTATAGTTAAACTGGTAAGAAAGATGCAGGTGATCAGATTTAGCATCTGTATGGCCAGTGGCCAGTCCAAACCGGCAAGGATATACTTAATATGATCATGATATGGTTGATGTTTCATTCAACTGGAGGTAGTAGGAGTAGGTTTATAAGCGGAAACCGGCTTACATTTATCCTGAACCCGCCCCCTACCCCCTCCGTCCCCCACATATTACAGATAATAGCCAGTGATATTGTTTAATTATAATTATTATATGGTGCCATACAGACAGTGCAAACTACCATACAGTATTAAATTATATATAAGATATAAATTACAGTTACAGTATTTTATAACTGAAACAGGCATGTAACAGGTACAGTGGTTGAGCAACCCCTACTGACATGTCACCTGTCACGCCCTGCTAATTTCTGTTATGTGCAGACTATGATTCGCTAAATAATAACAAGATTGAATTTTATGTTCTTGGGTTGCCAATATAAATCAACACCCACTAACTAGTGAAAAAGCTTATTTACTACTACAATTAAAATACTAAGTACTTGTTAAACATAAAAAACTGCATTAGTATTATGTTTTTTTTAAAAATTTTTTATACAAGAATTGTTTAGGATTTTGACTAGTGACATACAGAAAGGGGTTTGATAGCAACTGGGGTAAATTAGGTTACTGAATTTTATCAGTCATTTGACAGTCTACTATGTTATTTTCCAACAACCTCTATACACATTTACTTAGGGCTTTTCTTGGACTGAGAATAATCATTAATAGTGAAACCATGCAAGTCCAAGCTTATCCATTACTGGCTTAAATTTTAGTCTCTGTGTGGTGAAAGCTATGCAGTCAAATAGCCAGTGATGGGTGTTACATTCTACAATGCACTGGATGCAAACCTGGTCAACCCAAAGTATGTACCAACCCGAGCTGGTTGGTAGGAAATTTGGGCCTAGCCTAAGACGTGTGATTGATTTGTCCATTTTGTAATTTGTCGAGTATCCCATAGGACGGCCAGGTCGCACTGTTTTGCGGCAAAATGTGTTTTTTAAAGTTTCAATTCTCTACACCATCCATCCAGGATAGTGGTTCAAATCCTGGCATGTATTTCTGTGGGTGAGTATGGAATGTCCTGGATGATGGCCCCTAAACCAGGCCCCTTTTGTCTACATCATCTGCTCTCATTACCAGATATTATTATAAACCTACATGAGCTGGGCACTATGACATGGTAACTGGTAAGCCTGTTTTGAGGCATTGATAAAATTTATGAATAATAATAATGTTTTCAATGACTCTGGTCTAGAATGACTGTTGTTTTTATTTCATTGAGACCAGAGATGATAGTGAATCTGAAAATATATACAATATAGCAAGTTTTTAGGTTGATGATGTAAAAGCCAGCTCAATGCAGTGTCTATTGTTATCATTTGCTGCTATGTATTTCACCGGTTGAAGCTACTATACCAGAGCCTGGATTTTTAGACCCATCTGTGTATATGTAGATGTCCAGAGTAAAAAATATCTGATATTCATTTGAGTTTCTAACTTTGCGAGATGCGGTATGTCAGATTTGTTCATTTTGTTTTCACAGGGCACTTGTAGGAGGATCTTACAAAATAGCTGTGCGTTATGATCTCACTGACCAAAACCTTGACTTCGCTCAGTATTGGAGAATCTATTCCTTGCGCCTCAGTCTAAGGGGCAGAGCCCCAGCCTCAAGTTCAAACAGGTAGACAGGAGTAGAGGACAATGCTCTTAGATCCAGCCGGAGGCCTTTTTTTTGGACAATATGGACCCTGTTTTGAATGACATCGAGGCTTTTGATGAGACTCACACCAAGGTCTTTCAAAAACTAATTAATCAGTCAAAGACACTACCTAATTGCCTTTCTCTTTATGTCAGCTAACGGATATATTATTCCAATCAGGCAGTATAATTCATAGTTTTAATTCAATATCGGGAATTTAAAAAGGATTACCAGGATTACCCGAAACAACTTTTTATTGGACTTTAAATAATTTCGTAAAAGTGTAGTTGATTCGGCGTATTATTTGCATCTAACCAATAAAAAACTTGTTAACATCATACCCACGGTATGTTACTTCGGTGCAGGCGTACCTTGTCTGCTACACTTTAAGGAATGCACTGACAACAGCAGTTTAGATAAAAAAGATGTCCTTTCCGTTGCAAAAATAAGACCTAAATTTCGGATATAAGGTGAAAATATCTTTGACCTGTCCCGGAAGTCTATCTTGCCCGCAACTACACTAAATAAGATAAACTGAAATCAGCACTTTTTTGGGGAGATGTACACGCTAAATAAAACGATTAACTACGGAATACACCACCGAATCGTACGTATACCGTATGGA
>JAFMSR010002978.1:0-18285 GCA_022818135.1 Saxidomus purpurata | reverse complement strand
TCTTGATAAATCTGAACAATGCAAAAATAACATACTGCATGGTGTAAATCGTTACATGTAGCAACCAAGATGCAAGATACACTTTCAATGTGAATTTTTTTCGAAATACTGCATTTTTTTCTGGAAATGTTAGACAGCCTGTCTGTCTGTAAACACTGGTGTGTTATTACAATGGTAGACATTATAATGATATAATTTCGATTTACTGACACAATCTGGAGACACTATTGCATTTTCAAATTGTAGTCTTGGCCTTTGAATATTTCAAAGTGCTCAAAAAGCTGTCTGTTTAAGACATAAAACATTTCGAACAAACTCACTTGCATATTTTGATTTGATTTGATTTGAAGCAAATTTTATAAAGGTCCGTCCATAAGAGCAAATATGTTAGCTTGAATTTGTGGATGAGACCTCGGCATGTCTCCCATCATGCCTATACCTATCAAAAGTGTTTTTCTGTTTCCGAAATAGAAGAGATTTACCTGACTGCAATTTCCAGCCAGTAAAGCCAAAGATTGAATTTGATTGGTTGCCAAAGAGTAGGCCCTCACTTGCATATTACTTACAGTTCCCTTTTATAGCGGAATAGAAGTAAGCTGTCGTGATTCCGATAAATCCTTCCCCAGACAAGTTTAATGACCTACGGAAATTGTTACCTCGTAGAATACCTGTACAGGAGACAAATGGCATGTATTTAAAACGTAATAATATATTCCATCACGAGATAAAAACAAATCCAAATATTCCTAATTTTTTAATTTTTTATACATATATCGGTGACTGTTGAGTTTCACATAACACAGCCTGACGAAAGCGAGACCTTTTAGTTTTCTTCACACTAGCTGACATATTTATACCGAATTCTGACAAACTACTTTAGGGTTCATGTGACCTTGTACTGTAAATAGTTAGAATATATTTTAAAGGAATGGGTTTAGGTTCCTCAGTGAATAAGTAAATTTATTTTTCACAAGTGCTTCCTGAAAATGTATTTGCTTCTCATAATCCATTTTGTTGATATTTGTTGATATAGTCTCCATTCTCACCTGCTTACTACTAGATCCGCTGATAAAACCGCATATATAAATTGGTCTCGAACAAATCTAGAAAAAAATATTTCCTGACATTCACATGATACAATTCGTGGGGAATATTAACGTCATACTGAAAGTAAATCTAGAACTACAAGTAATAGCATGACGTCATGATCAATTTGAATTTGGTGTACCTAATAATTCATGCAAGTGAATGGCGACATCTTACTCACATTCATTTTTAGGTGTCCGAAGGACAACCTATAGTACCTACCGGCATTTTGAGGCTTGATTCTTAAACCGAAGACTGATTATTCTCATCTGAAAATCGTCCGACACAAAATAGTTCAACGATCAGAATCAAACATTAGAAATTGTACGTATATTGCCGAAAACACTTCATGCTTGTTGAATAATTCATGCTAAACTCTATACAATCGTTTATCATACAGAACCATTTTCGTCATATGTTGATATATTTTTTCTACACATAGTATGCTCGGAGTCAGATTGTTTTATTTATACTGTAAACAGGCACTCTTCACATATTATCCGCCATTGAAGAAAATAGTCAGGGCAAACAATATTCCCGATCGGAGGATCTCGGCAGATTCCGTTAACCCATGCCGAGGTGTTCCGATTGATAGTGTGTTACGAGTTATTTTTCCGCCATATTGGATACAAATTGACTGACCATGACTATTATCGTCTTCCAGCGATAATTACAAACCAGGGTGAATGTGAGAATATCAGTTAAGAAAGGAGAAGGGCAAAAATTGGTCAAGATTTCCCAAACATGTATGCAAATTGCGTTAGCGGTAAGTCAACCTTGTGTGATTCGTAAATAAATTAGACTGTATCTAAACTCTTTTCAAAGGAGAATTTCTCTTTGACCGGAAGCAATTATTTGTAAATTCACTACTGTACATATAAAATTGAGTATGGTCTCAGACATTGACAGACATACAATGTGCGTATTACTATCTGTTACGTGTAACTGTTATCTGTGGTATATCTTTCTATCATAATCATCTTTGATAAGCTTCCGGGTCAACTCGTACCTTAGTCCTCTCGTACCTGAATTGGTAAAAAAGTCAACTCGTACCCTACATGTATGTAGTCAACTCGTAGATTTTGTTTCAAAACTGATTTTTTCAGGTGAAAGTCAGTTATTGTCAATAGTTTGTAGGTGCTTTTATCATAAAACATGTATATATGTTAAGTTAAAATTTATGATTGAAATGTTAAAAATTTGTTTTTTTTCTTTAACTTTCTCTGTTGCATGCAAGAAAATAAATTACTTTGTAGGGTATTTTCATGAGTGTTTGGAATTAACAAATTGATGAACATGTACATTAAGTAATAGAGGCATGAATGAAAATTCATGAAAATATGACTCGTAGGGTTTTTTATTGCGGGTCAAATACAGGTATTTCAAAATTTTCATGGGTTAGAACCCAGGAGCTTGGGTCTACTAAACACCCTTGCCATGCTTGTATACATTATAAAGTTAACTGTTTCTTTGGTTATCATTTTTCTTAATTCTGTAAAAAAAACAAAAATAATATCAAACAGGGAATGCCACGTACCAAAAACGCAGCCTCCCCAAAACGAGCCCCACAGCACCCAGAAGTGCACAACACCAACACACACACACACACACACACACACACACACACACACACACACACACACACACACACACACACACACACACACACACACACACACACACACACACACACACACACACACACACACACACACACACACACACACACACACACACACACACACACACACACACACACACACACACACACACACACACACACACACACACACACACACACACACACACACACACACACACACACACACACACACACACACACACACACACACCCACCCACACACACACACACACACACAATCATGTACACACACACACACACACACAACACACACAATCATGTACACACACAAACATACACTACCAACACACACAAGCATACAAAGCAAACACACGAGGACAAAACGAACAATTAACGGAACACAGTGGGGCACCGCCTTGGAACGGTCAGTGGCAAAAACACCACTGGGGAGCTTAAACCGGTTTATGGTGCGCACCCAACCTCACTCTTACCCCCTTAAAACATAACTTGTAAAGACTAACATTCTTTCTTTCAGGGAAAAAGGCATACTTGAATGATAGACTGAATCCAGACTGGGTCCCGTCAGTGAGCTTTTAAGTTGTACTTGTTGGCCGATGCTAACAGAAGAGGAAACGCCATTGGTACTCATCTTGGACTCTGATGAAACTGGCGCGACTTTGCAGATGGACATTGATGGTGATTTAATGGATGATATGAATGCAATTTTACAGAAACTAAGGACCGAAACGTCTGAGCTGAAAACTGAAGTGCTGAAACTGAAGACGAGATTCGATATTGACTATTGCAGGGACAATAATGACAAATTGAAGAACCTTGACTCTAATGAAAGTTTTATGAAACTAAGACTTGACCTGTCCAATATGTTCTTTAGCAGATGAATTTGATACAACACAGCCAACTTTATCAAAACTGTTCACTGCAACTATTGCAGATGTATAAGAGAATGCGGAAGCTCATTAGATGACCAGAACATGAAACATTCTGAAAAACTATGCTAATGGAATTTCATAAATACTTTGCAACTAATTTGCAATGATTTTCGACTGTTTCGAGATGTTGAAAAGCCATCAGGACTTGATGTCTAAAGCCACGCTTGGACAAAATAATTAATGTTTATATGTTGAGTTTACCCTTTGAGGTAGAATTATAAACAGCCAATTTACTAAATAGCTGTGTCATTGTCGTCACAGTAAAAAAATTATTCAGCGAATAAACATGATAAATGACAGGGAAATTGCAGTTTTATATTTACATTATACCAAGATAAAGATAAAGAAGCCTTATTTAACGTCGCATATGATCAACAGACAACATTAGCTACAAAGCTATTGTGCGACAAACAGGGTATCCAGTAACAAGTACTTACCTTTTCCCAGAAGCCGGAAGCTTCTCTTTATCTTCCTGACACTACCCTTTTATAATGCTGAGCGCCAAGCAAGGGAGCTGTCAGTACCATTTTTTTCTCATCTTTGGTATGACGCGGCCGAGGATCGAACCCACGACCTCCCGCACACTAAGTTGGCACTCTAACCACTAGGCTATCGCGGCGGTACAGGTCACTCAAGGTACAGAGTGAAACAATATCCGTATAATCTGTCACTACCTTAATAACCCTATTAAATTGTTGTAAAAGTTTTCAATTAGTAGTCTAATAGATATGAATAGGGTTTTCACATGCTTAAGAAATAGCTTATGCCCTTGGTTTTGTTGGGGAGGAGAGTTTATGTATGTGACTTAATTATTTAATCATAATTATTTATTTATTCTACAGGTATAGGGATTTAATGCCTTGTTTAATGGCCGTTAAGTGTATGCATGTGCGTCTGTACATCTGAGTTCAGCTTGTCCGAGCTGTTACTATCCATGTATTGAGGAATTCTGAAATAACTTGGCACAATTGTTCACCATCACGAGATGGAGTGTCATGCCCAAGAACCAGGTCCCTAGTTTTAAGGTCAATGTCACTCTCTTAAAGGTTAAAGGTCAAATTCAAGAATGACTTTGTTTGGAGCATATCTTCTTCATGCTTAAGGGATTTTGATGTTACTTGTCACAAATGTTCACCACCATGAAACGAAGGATCATGTGCATGAACAAGGTCTAGGGTCAAGGTCACACATAGAGGTTCATTGTTAAATCCAATAATATCTTTGTCCGGAGAATTTCTGCATGGAGGGATTTTGATTAAACATGGCACAAATGTTCACCACCATGAGCTACCCTTGTTTTTAGAATTACTTCCCTTTGTAGTTACTGTAAAAAGCTTACTTTTTAACTTTTTTATTAATTACATGTACTGGCTTTTGAGAAAAATCGAGACCACTTTCCTGTGGTACAACATGCATGTTGCATCTAATATTTATACCCCCGAAACCAATTTAAGGGGGTATATAGGAGTCCCCCGGTGGTTGGTCGGGCGATCAGTCTGTTGCATTTTCCTTGTCCTGAGCATAACTCGAAAACTACAAGTTGGAACTCAATACAACTCATACAATGGTCAAGCGCATTGAGAGGAAGTGCAGTGTTCAAGAACCATAACTCTATCTTGACTAATTACAGAATTATTGCCCTTTGTTTATTTTCCTTGTCTGGAGCATAACTTGAAAACTACTGGTTGGAATTCAATACAACTTTATACAATGCTCAAGCACATTGAGAAAAAGTGCAGTGCACAAGAACCATTACTCCATCTTGACTAATTACAGAGTTATTGCCCTTTCTTACTTTTCCTTGTCTGGAGCAGAACTTGAAAACTACTAGTTGGAATTCAATACAATTTCATACAATAGTCGCGCAATGAGAGGAATGGCAGTGTACAAGAACTAAAACTCTATCTTTAGTAATTACAGAGTTATTGCCCTTTGTGACTTTTCCTTGTCCAGGACAGAACTTGAAAACTGCTTGTTGGAATTCAATACAACTTCATACAATGGTCAAGTACATTGAGAGCAAGTGCAATGCACAGGAACGTTAACTTTATCTTGAGTAATTACAGAGTTATTGCCCTTTTTTACTTGTCCGGGGCATAATTCGAAAACTATTGGTTAGAATTCAATAAAACTTGATACAATGCTCAAGCACAATGAGAGGAAATGCAGTGAAAAAGAACAATAACTCCATCTTGACTAATTACTATTAATCACATTTAGTGATAGGTCTAATTAGGTATTATTTTACCTATCTCTACTTGGTAAGGAGTTGGCCCTTTTTACAGCTGGCGGCTCAACACAGTTTTTGGGTTTATACAAGTGTACGTCAGTCCTATGCAGACTCTAATATATCATAAGAAACTTAAGTAGGATTCATATTTGGAGGAAATATTCAAGATAGATACATAAAAGATGTACAATATTATGTAAGCACCACTCAGCTAGGGCAGGATTTATAAATTTAGGGTGAAATGATGTTGCAGTAAAGACAGTTTGATTTACAGACGACTAGGGCCGTCGTGATTTGATACTTCATACAATGATTGAAGACATTTAGGATATGGAGAACTGTAATTTAGATAACATAACTATTTAAATAATTTCCCTTTCTATTAAAACCTTGTCAGTAAAAGTTGGATACTAATGAACACTTGGATTGAATTAATACTTGAATCCCACCATCAGGGAGTGCTGTGACCAAGAACCATAACTCTAGCTAATCCCATAATTGATGTATTTATTACCCTTCCATGAAATTGCCAGCTGTTTGATTGGTCAATGACACGGAAGTTCATATTGATATGAATGGGTAAGCTGGTAATATACACTTGTCATATCCTGTCATTGTACCCCACACTAAACGTGGGTGTTCACATTTAGTACATCAATGGAGCAATCATAATCAAACTAGAATGCAGCTCTGCAGTATTGAATCATCACTGTCCTCTTGTTACAATACCATTTAAGATATGTATGCTTTGGGAAGTGGTCACCATTATCGTATAAAGGACACCTCCAGAGCCTTCAGCGCTTTGATTAATTACATTGTTATATTAATAGATAAAAGTAGGACCTGTACCTTACGGACAGTCGATCTTAATATTACAAAAATAAGAAAATGCTCAAAGCACCATTTTTGAAAGTTAGCCTTCTTTGGTTCTTAAGCATGTCATTTTTAACACTAGAAAATATTCTGAAAATATATGTTTGTTGATTTATTATTTTAATGCATGAATTTGTGTTTAGGTTGAGTCATCAACAAATGAATACACAGATGCGGAAAGACAGGAATTTGTCAACAATAACAACAGTATGTAGATGATAAAAGAGCTTAATCAAGAAGAAATACGTTTATTAACTTAGCAACAAGACTATACAAGAACAACTAGTTAATGTTAATACACACTTCCACTTAATCTGAAACAAGGAAATATCTAGAGGCTAATTACTGCTTTAGTTAGCATTGTAAATTCAATTACTTCAGCGTTTTTGACAGACGGTCTATTCAACGCAGAAATTTAATCTGATTTCTTTGTAACTTAATAGAATTTTAATCAAATATATTCCTGTCAAATGACTGCTCGGTTCTAGGTTGCAGTAAACAAAGCAGCCTCTCACACAAGAACGAATTAATGTTACTTGTTATTTGATACACAGAGTGGATATGGTATTTCATAGTCAATAAATTAGTGAAGAGTTTACAAAAAAATATAAGTGTAATGGTGATAGTGCCATGGCACCCAAAATTGTGTAGTTATTTTTGTAAAATGCAATAAGATACTTTTCGAGTTCATCTTTAATCCACTGCTTTAACGGCAGCATTTTAAAATGGTAATCAACTGTTTCTTTAAAGAAACGGAAAATGGAGTTCCAATAAATATGTGGAATCTAAACTGACGCGATTTGAAAATCAATAAAAATACGGCCGAATTATCTTGAAAAATTTACATACATGAATAGCTATATAAATGCACATTTTTAATATAACGAAATGAGCCACAAACCACCCCTTGTTGTCTGGTGTATTTGTTACTTAATCTTTTCTTACGATTATAATAGATACATGTCTTTTTATATCAGTTGTATTGTTCTCCTACATGGACATTCACCAAATGCAAATTTTCGCTATGTATGACTGACTTTACATGAGCTTTCAATTCATGCTATTAAATATGCAGATGACATACATGAGTATAAATGTACTTCCAGAATTATTTGAAGAACCCACTTTATTCCCTTAGAGCGAAACGACATTCTACCCGCCATTTCAAAGTAACCTCATGTTAATAAAAAAGAAATGTGGCCCATAAAACAAACCATTTCATCGTTTATTCTTGAAAAACGGTAAGGTTTCTTCATACAGGTAAAAAATTATGCATTTCTCGTTTGAAACTTTTAAAATATTTTACCAGAAAATGGCAGATGAGCACATTAAGCAAAATAAAGCTTTTGAAAACGAAAGGTCAGTACTTTAAGTACAATACTAAGCTTAGTGTATGTAACAATGATTTTGAACTGATATTCTACGCTTTGTCAATGCTACATGTAAAAGGAAATACAGTACAATACCTACCACTGATGCTTGTTTCACATTCTTTATAATGTGTAAATCTACTTGATGCCTTATACATGTTTCTACTCCTATTACATTAATACTTGAGCCCATTTCCATGCAACAAATCAGAGCATGCCCTTTAAATGTAAGAAGCACTTGAACAATCAGGCACAGGCTTCCAATACAATATTTCTCTGCACACCATGGTCCCGTTTTACCTTAAAAGTACAAGACGTAAATGAGTATTCTAGACAATCAAAATAACATATTTTATAGCAAAATGCTCTGAAAATGAGACTATAACCAAAGCAGCCGAGAAGTTATGTAACAGTAACTTTTTGACAATTGTCTAAATTTTGATTCACTATAACAAAGCCTTTAAAGATGGTTATTTTGGCCTTTGTATATTTTATGCAATCAATGTAACGTCTCGTCTAGATGCAAAGCATACAACCAAATACATGTATAACAATATTCACAGACATCTAACACTTTTCCTTTGATTTAAACTGTTACAAGAACAGGCTTAAATCCTATATATTCACATACAGACACATTTAATGACCAAGGCAAACGGTTGTCTGTAAGCAAAATGGGAACTTATGGCAGGAATTGGTATCTTATTTATGGTTTCGAGAGCAAATGAACAATAACTTCGCAAATGTCCCTGCTAATGTTACAAGCGTTTCCTTAATTATGTAAGTAGTTGAGCAAGTTAACAAATCTTACTAAATGTTCCTGCTTATGTTTCAAATGTTTCCCCAATTCTTTGAGCAGGTGTTTAAATGAGCATGGTGTCTGCTTACCTTCACATAGCTTGCCTTTAAACACAATCTCAAGGACAAAATGTACAATTTGTTGGCATACACTTATAGCAATAAAGAGTAACACGAGGCTGCTTAGAAAGGATATATTTGGTGTTGCAGAGATTAGGATATTTGCCACAAAAAAACGAAAGTGTGTGGCTTTGAACATAACGTTATTTGTATATGGGCCATTTCCTTCTTAGACATAATTACTTTTTTCCTCTACACGAAAAGGACAAGACAGTGACCCAAGGGGTTTCAAAATGTTAACAAATGCAATTAATTAGGAATGAATTGTTACAAACTCAACTTGACTGTCTGAGTACTGTCTTGATAATTCAATAACAAAACTTATACATGTATTTACATTTAAATATAGGCTAAGTTTCGTTACATTAGAGATAAACTACAAGTGCAACTGAGTATTAAGCCTGACGAGCATTTGTGTAATACAAAATATCATCTTTAAACAGGACTTTCATTGTAACAATTTTTGCGGTGGTGGCCACTGCACATATGCAAATGTTGTTGGATTTGTTGAGAACTTCTGATACTTATATTTGTACATGTTTACACTGTATTGTAGCTCAAGATGACAATACTTCACATTGGGAACTGTGTGTTTTCTTACAGTAACTGTCAGTCATAAAAGATATAGCATGATAGCATTCACTTTAAATTAATTCCTGACAAACAGTCGGTGGAGATACAATTGATAATGCCTTGGGCATCAGACACTAAATCATTATTTTTCAGATATGGGCTATTAAAATATAACAGGTATTTACCTTTGGTGAAATGAACACTTTTGCCTTCATCAGATTGATGATACACAGTAATGTGTAGTTTTATTGAAATGCATACAGTTATATAGGTGAAATAGTTAAGACATAATAAAATTTAACACGTTAAGGGCAATTGCTCCACTAAAAGTCACTGAACCAGAACATGCTAATGATATGCAAATGTAGACATTTTACTTATCACTCACATGTAGCTAGGTTGGAATGCATGGTGTGTAAAGGTGTAATGGCATAGACATCGTAAAAGAAGGCAAATCATGGGTAATGACTCTGACAAAATACAACAATACGCACAACTGAGATAAGAACTAATCATTCTTCATTAATGTGTAACATATTTTGACAAACAGACACTGAATTAAAAGTTAAAATTTTCTTATAACTAAAATGAAGTTGCACACATGTTCATGTATGAAATATGTGCATGTTTACGAGATGTTATAGAAGGCAGAAAATAACAGAATCTTTAGGTTTGCTATCAGCAAAATTTGAATACAAACATTGCCAGTTTGGAATATATCAGAATTGGCTGCTGATCTGAAGTCACTATAAACACAGGTTAAACTGACAGTTTATGACGTTTTCACATTGTTTCACATTTAATTGAAGAAACCATCAGGATAATGTTCTATACAGGTTCATGCATATTAGTTTACCTTTAATACCAAGCAAGTGTAGTTTATTCCAGGTAACTTGTCTGAAGTAGAGCAGCTTGTACCTGAGGAAACCAGTGTCAGTGACATAGAAGAAAGTCTTCAGTATAACCAGGACAGAGCCAAATAACAAGAACACCAACCTGGCCAGCAGGTGCAGCTTGACACTGTTGGCACTTGTAACCTCTAACCATTCAACTTCTGAAGTCTGTAGCCAAAACTTCATTAAATTGGACGAATCAAGGGCAATTACTCCGCTGCCATCACTGAACCAAATCATGCCGACGATATGCACTACTAGGCTTGGCAATAATCACTTATGGAAATCTAGTGTTTATCCGTCTGCTAAGTCTTTTTATGAAAAACAGACATACATCACCGTGTTTATGTCGGCGGGGAATCACGTGATCACAATAATCTCTAAACAAAAGTAAATCTATGAAAATGTTAAAAAATAATGAAAGTTGTTTAGCTTTTAATATGAAATGTAGTCTATCTTATGGCGACGTTAATGTATTCTAGAACTACATAGGTCTCAATCATACATGTAATAATTGTGCCATGTAATTTTAAAATCCTTCTATGCATGACAGAGTTACCATGCATACATAATTCCATTACTTTTAAACACTAAATGTGACCTTGACCTTTATGGTAGGGAAATGATTCTTGCAGACAACACAAAGTTACAGTCCGGACACGAATGTGTGCATATATAGAGGAATCCATACCTTTAGATTCCAAGTGCGACCTTGACCTTTGAGCTAGGGACGTGGGTCTTGATCGCGAAACGTCGTCTTGATGTGCTAGACATTTGTGCCAAGTTATTTTAAAAGCCTTCAATTCATGACAAAGTTACAGTCCGGACACGAATGTGTTAGTGGGGACGGACGCCCCTGCATAGGTGGCATTAAGTGGTATTTCCATTGTTCTCGAACAATAGAGTGACCAATTAAGTTACAAAAGAATGACCAAGGGACAAAAGACGGAATAAAGACAATAGATTTCTATTGTCTTAGACCACACCTCCTACCACCCAAGGTACCCAACATGCGTGCGGAAAGACAGACGGACGGAGGGACGGACGGTGCGATTTGAATATGCAACCCTCCGGGGGCATTAAAATAACCTACATTAACATCTCACCCCACCTACCCTGCAACGACAACTATAAACAAAACATGTTGGGACAAGCAGTTTGAAATATGGCATGTGTTTGTAGCAAATGCATCTGTTTACATAGTCCTTTATTAATCAGCATTTCATAGTAGAGCAGACTGAAGAACAAGAGCGCCAAGATGGCCCTACATCACTTAACTGGCTACTATTGGCTTTAATACATGGTCAACAATTATAGCACAGGTATGACAAGACTGGAGGATCTTCCCAGAGGTCAACTAAATTATGCTACATTCCAAATATCTAAGCAATTGGCCTTTATGGTTCTAGTATTGAAGTTTTGCCTATATAAGCCTATGTAAAATGGGCTAAATAAAGTTTGACTCAGGGGTCATGATTAGAATAATCTTTATAGATGTCCACTAGGCAATGTTACATGCTAAATATCTAAGCTCTATTTTTGGTTTTGGAGAAGATTCTTAAAGTGTTTCCTATATAAGCACATGAAAAGTCAAGTGACCCCTGGGCAGGGTTTGACCCAGGGGGTAATGATTTGAAAAAAAGTTTCACCACCCCATTGGGACCGCTGAAGGGATCACTTTTTCTGCATGTTACAGCCATAAATAACTTAATTGTTGTAAGTTAAAATAAATCAGCACTACTTGTTTTAGAAAACAAGAATTCTTAAGTTTCTGTATAGAGTATGAAAGAAAGTGCAGGGGCTGCAGTTTGGGCAGAGGATGAAGGGGATGGATATCAGAAAAAGTTATCAGTGATTATTGACACAAAATATAATATTCACACAGTACAGTTAAAGGGAAATAACCTTTGTGTATATATTTAACAGAATAAAGCTATTCTATCACCCTTTCAAGTTCAGTATTTAGAACATCCTATTTATAGACAACTTTAAAGAAAAGGAAGTTAAATACTAAACTAATTATCTGGAAAAAAAAGTGTTAAAGTTACTATATTTTGATTGTAAAATTGATAATTTGGAGGTATGGTAACTACATTGAATTTATCTATTTATTTAGTTTATTTGTAATACAACATCTCGGAAAAAAATCTTAAAATAAATCTGTTGATTTTTTTAGTCTAATGTTTGTTTTCATTACACCAGGAAACAAGGGAGTTTATTCAATTAAACTGTTCAGTCTTCCCTGATGGCAAAAAAGAAATATACAGAATATACAGAACGTTCACTGACACAAGCACTGCTCCTAAATAATATTTTTCTCTACCCTTAAATGGATTTTCAAATGATATAATACATAATATTAATTCAGTACAGTTCAAGGGAAATAATTTTTGTATAGTATATTAAACAGAAAGAAGCTTTTTTATCACCCTTTCAGATGTAGTATAATTTAGAACACGCTATTTATAGACAATTCTTAAGAAAAGGAAGTTAAATATTACAACAAATTTTCTGAAAAATAACAGTATTAAAGATATCATATTTTGGCTTTAAAATTTAGAATTTGAAGGTATGGTAGTTTGTATCATTTATTTAGTTAGTTTATTTGTAAGACAACAAGGCTATATCTGAAAAATCCTCAAAATAAATCTTTTAACTTTTTCAATCTAGTACGTGTTCTCATTGCAACAGCAAACAAAGGGTTTAATTCAATTTAAACTCATTTTTCACAGATATGGCTGTCTCTGGACGAAAGATACCTGACTTTTCTGGGTCAATAAACAGAGGGTCTGCCGAAGATTTTGACCACTGTTGTGATCCATGCTTGACCGCAGGTCAGCATATAGAGACACATGGCTTTTGCTTAGATTGTCAAGAATATCTGTGCAAGAATTGCTTTACATACCATCAAAGAACAAAGGCATTGAGGCATCACCAGCTCCTTGACAGAGATAGCATTGACAAGCAAAGCATCCCCAAAACACATTCCGATGTGTGTACTGAGAAGTGCCTTGTACACAAAGATGAAGTGATTAAATTTTTCTGCAAACAACATCAAGAGCTAGTCTGTCATGATTGCATATCTTTACATCACAGGACATGCGATCTTGAATATATTCCCGAAAAATGTGCTGATATAGGGGACAGTGAGGAATACAAGAGTACATCATGGCTCCTTGGTCAGAAAATGGTGGAGGTAAACGCTGTTGTGATAAAAGCTACAAAACGTGTACAAGAGATTGATACCTGCCATGAGGGTCTCATCAAAGGATTAGATAAATTCCAGAAAGAAGTAAATGACCGCATACAGCAAATACGAAATGAAATTCAGACAGAAGCTGACAAGAAGAAATCGTTGGACAAGCAGGTAGTCCAGGATGTGCTTGATACATGTACTAATATTTCTACAGACATCAGCAAACTTCAGTCCAGTCTACAAGATAACAAAACTACAAATCAAAATGGACAACTTTATATTGCAATTAAACAAGCAATGTCGAAATTGAAGTCGGATGAAATCAAGAAATCTGAAGAAAAGTTAGAAAAGACAGACATGCAATACAAGTTTGAACATAGTCAAGATCTACAAGAACTGCTGTCAAAACATAATGCACTAGGAAAGCTCAGCCTCTCAACATCACTGGTCACTCAAAGCAAGAAGCTAGAGAGTCTCATTCACAAGGAAGATATAAATATCAAAACAAAGTCAGATGAAAAGGAGTGCTTCATATCAGGGTGTGCTGTTTTATCCTCTAACAGGCTTGTGATGATTGATAATAACAAGAAGACACTGAAAGTATTGGACACACAAAGTAAACTTGTAGTAGAAGAGAAGAAACTCGACTCAAAACCATTTGACATTACAAAACTACCTCAGGACCAAATAGCTGTAACAATGCCACTGAATGAGGAGATCCTTATAATGACATCAAGCAGCAAACTGTCAACTGTTCACACAATTCCTGTTAAAGGACGGTGTAGGGGTATATCTTATCATCAAGATCATCTCTATGCAGTATGCAAGGACCCTATCAAAGTTGTTATACTGGATACAAAAGGTAATGTCCACAACACAATTTCCTTGAAAAATGATATACTGAAGGAGCCATTCTATATTTTGGTGAGTGAGGATTCAAGACTTATCTATATCAGTGACCCTGGCAGTAAGTGTATAGTCAGTATAACATTACAAGGTGAGGTATCAGCTGTATACAAGGATCTTCCTGCACCAATGGGAATATTGATGTTAGGAGATGGGTCACTGCTGGTGTGCTGTTTTGATGATGGCACCATTCATCATATATCAGGAGACTTGAAACAAGGTCAGGAAATGATAGGTAGTCTAAAACTTCCATATTGTATATGCTACAATCATCATCAACATGAAGTCTACATTGGTTTCGATCAGTGTGATAAGCTGAAGGTGCTCAGTGTGAGGTAACATGTTATAATGATGTGACACATATCAAGAAACAGAATTCTACCTTGTTGTACATTTGAGAAACAAACAACAATAGCATAAAACTATTTAAAGCTATTAAACACTTTTTTAGATTTCCATACAAGCTTTTTAACTGATTTTGAAATAATAGAAACAATATTGTTTTGATGGTCAGAAATATATGACTTGCGGTTTTGCTTTAACAACTTGTTACAATATTACCACAGCTTAATCTTTATCTTTTTCATTTAAGATACATAAATCACATGAAAGTAATGTTGTTGTAGGAGTTCATATCCTGTTCCAACTGTAATTTTGGTCATTTTAAATAGTCCACTACAATCACGAACCGTCTATAACAAAAAAAGTTATAGAGTATTCCTGCTACAATCTAAGGAATCAGATATGTTGCAATGGTGTCTTAAACAAGACTGATAACTACGAAAGCTGCTGTGATGGGAAGGTCATAAATACTGGAACACAGCTTTGCTGCGATGATAACATCTTTGAAAAGTTGGAACCATTAGTATGAATATAATTGATTTTTTCACAAGGGAAGTTTACTTAACAATTGTCCTGGGAAGAACCAGTACAAGACTCCTATCCTTTGTAAGAAACTGCCAACTTTCACACGTAAAGAGACAAGGTAGGGCTCAAACTCATGACCCTCAATCTACAGTAATTTCAAGTCAGCGGCCCAACAACCTAACCACGGAGGCGGACTTTTCCAATTTTCATCAAGTCAATTTACCAGAACTGTAACGTTTTAATGTTCAAATCTTGTTTTCCAAATCAGTCACGACTCCTTTGGAAAAAAAACTTGATTGGAGGCCATGAACTGCAAATCAGGAAATATTCATGCTTTTTCCACGAGAGGACTCCTTCACGAATTCATCATTTTGCAATTTCAAAATTTTCAAGAAAAGATCGATATTGTTAAAACAGTGTCAACGATTGCAATCACTTGATCGCAAATTCATGGTATTGTGAAGTGATTATCCCAAATCACAACTCAATGTTTTAGAAACAAATTTCAGATTATCCCAGAAGTTTGAATATATGATCAAACATGTACTTAAAACTTTGTCTCATCTTAGATGACCCAGTTTCCATTCGAAAATAGATTTCATTAGGGCTTACGCATTAAGCTCGAAGTCATTTAAAATTGAAAATTCAATCAGACAAAAGTTAATTAGTTAAAGAAACTTACTGGTTCAAAATGAACTTACTGTGTTCAAAAAATTCTCCTTTATTGAATACATCTTGTCTTGCTTGACTGAATCGTAACAATTTGAAATATCAGTTTTGACAAAGTACAGTTTAGGTGCTCCTATCTTCCTCCACGATTTCCAAGCTTCATAGATATCATCAGTCCAAAGTTTTCCGTGGCCAATCAGAGATGGGTTACGAGTCTGGGTGACAAGTATGTCAGCATACAGTGTAGGTCTGACAACTGCTTGTTCACAGGTTGAACCTTTAGTAAACCGCAGGTGACAAATCAAAGGTTGACTGCTGAATGATTTGCTGCCAACCCTTCTATCTACTTTACAAAATGGTAAAAGCCCACTAATCACTTGGATTCGGCTCAGATAGAAACATAAATCTACTGCAAGAATGACGATAGCCCTGTGTTCCATTTCTCTCTAAAACAATGTTGATGTATGCCTCTCTTAATCATACAATTCTTAAAGAGCAAAGTGTTGTTCGAATGTTTTAACAGATTAGGATAGTTAAAGACGCGTATGCCTTTGAAATAACGTAATTTTTATATCTAAATTATTTCTAGGACTTTAGAGTTAAAATGGTCTTTTTTGGTTTTCAACAACATGTATGCTAAAATGTATTACTTGAAATGAAGTTTACCATGTTGATGATTGGTCATTACCATGTTGATGATTGGTCAAAGTAAACGTTGCTTGGGAAGAAACGACGCACAGAGAATGTCCCTGCCCTTCGCAATCTCCAACACCTTCTTATTAAGGAGAAAGAAATATCACGGCCTACTGGTGTGTTTTTTTGTGAAATTCAGACATGCGTTACCATATTAATGTCTCCCAACCACTAGGCGGGAGACTTCGCTATGTTCTGAAAATCCCCAATGAAAATTTCTTACATCTCTTTAGTTAACGACCACTCCATGGAGAAATACAAAAATGAACACTTTCTGAATTTTGCATTCTTTTATTGCTGAATGTGTTAATTCATCTACATGACAGCAGTGTAACATAAAATGTATTGAAGGAAGCAAATGTGCATCATCCGGGGCAAAGTAACAGCAAGATTACAATCAGTAGCCAGTGCCATTCGCAGTATTACCGCAGATTAAAACATCAGTGATTTAGTATCACAATAGATTATGTCAAAACTAGCATACAAGCATGATAACCCTGTTAGTTAACTGTTTTATTTCAACCTCTCTTGCAATCAAACTATTAAATTATTTACACAAAAGAAGTCTTTCACAAACACACCATAGATATAGCTACCATTCAAAAACAATAGGCACACTCACTAATGTTGCAAGTCAGGTGTGCAGCAAGTTGCTCTGCAAAACCTACAATGTACATTTGTAACTCAATACACTCTTCTCTTAACCAAACATTTATAATGCACTCGATACAAATCTCTTAGAACCATTGCTATCATAAAACACACTTATCACATTGAAAAGGAATCAAATGCTTACATGTATGCATATTCACTACTCGGTTACTCATACAACAGAAATATCCACAAAAACCGGGTTGTGTAAAGTCCTACAAGGATATCAAACAGTAATAAACGCCTTCAGGCCAATAAAGACTGGAAAGCTTTCGGCATGTTAGGCTCCACGATGATTCTCAGTACAGCCTCTTCCTCTGGTGTCTGAAATTTAAACATAAACATACATAACATTTTAAAGCTTTAGTTAGTGACTCTTTTTCTTCCTTAAATAGACTATGTTCAGAGTAAATGTAAGTAATTAAGGTTTATTTGTAGGTATATTAGGTTTCAAACTCATTTAAGCATTTTCTGCACAATTTCTTCAATGCTAAAGTAAATACAGAGCACACCCTACCACTACTTGTTGTTTCACAGTGGCTTTTCAATGATTTTTTTCTTTGCATTGCATTGTCTTTCTGTTTTCCTAACCATTCAACTTAAAAGTGCAAGATGCTAAAAGCGTATTCTGACAATCAAAATATCAAAGCACAAGTTGTGAACATACAGACACGTTTAATGACCAAGAGAACCAATTGTCTGGAAGCAAAACGCAAACAAATTGAAGAATGTGGTATCTTATTTATAGTTTCCAGAGCAACTGAAAAATAACTTACCAAATGTCGCTATTAAAGTTACAAGTGTTTC
>JAFMSR010002977.1:0-18301 GCA_022818135.1 Saxidomus purpurata | reverse complement strand
GGCCTTATCTAAATGCACATTTATAAAATAACAGTAAACGCACCGAGTGCATGCAATATTCCGCCGCTATCGCCTCATACGATGTAAAAGTCTACAATTCTATTTGTTGACAGTGATAAAAGTTGAAGAAGTTCTCCATTTTTGTCATTACATACGTAATGTTGTGTAATAACAAATTTGATTGGTTGATAAAAATACCTTAGGTGAAACACCTACGAAAATATCATATGACGTTGTTGATATTTTCTGGCACCACTATCCTTAGTGTTCACTGTATACCCGTGCGTACACAAAGCTAGAACCAAACAAAATTTTCGCCATCCAATCGGAACATCTTTTTTAAAATGTAGTTCTGTTTTTGTCACGTGATACATCATGGCACATGGAGAAATAAATTTACAAACAAACGACGGAACGTCAGATTAAAGAATTGTTAGAGACGATAGCGGCAGAATATTGCATGCTTTCGGTGAGATTACTGTTGTTCTAAAAATGTGCATTCAGAGTTGCCCGCTTCCTTCAGTATTCATGCAATACAGCGAATGCTTTCACAAAACCCCGTTTGTTTTTGTTTTACGACTTCGTTTAAAACCTACGGAAAAACGCATGATTTGTGAGAAATAAAAGAAATCTGTGTATTGTGGCTACACTTGGAGTACATAAAGTATACATTTTTGGAAAGTTAATTGTCTAATCAGCAAATTGAGGCATATTTGAGCGTTGTATAACGGTTCTTTTTCAAGTAACAATAAATCAAACGATGTGACATTAATCCGTATGAGCGTTTGTACTTATTGTATACATGTAACGTTAACAAACGAGTAGACAATGTTACAGACCCCTTTGCGTGTGTCCGTCCGTGCAAATTTAACTTCAAAGTAGTGATCGGTACTGAGCGTATTTTTCGGATATCGTCGGCATGATGCGCTCAGGTTTTTATTCAGTAATGGATATAGCAAATTTTAAGCAACCACCTTCCGTAAATCTATGAAACTATACTTGAGTGTTTGGTACTTTTAGTGCATATCGTCAACGTGTTGCGATCAAATAATTAAGTTACGGCCATTTGATTTTAAAAAGGTATAGCAGTATCGTTTACATCGAGAATTATGTCGGCTTTTATTTAAATATGCATGTAAGTGTCACGGTGAAGGACTTAATCGTGTAAAAGGGAGAAAATGCATAAGCGACTGGTTAGTTCAGTCGGAATAGCATTGATCATTAAGCGAAAGGTCCAGGTTCGAGTCCCAGTCATGACCGGCTGCATATTTTTCTCAGCCTGTGACATTTGGCGCCGAATATATAACCATGGCGGGGGATATCCATTTACGAAATGTGCTTGTTGAAAGGAGGGGATCTTCGTCAATGTGCCCGCTGAAATATTCTAGGGTGCGCATAATTTAAGAAAACAAATTTAACCTTTACATCGTAAATTTCTAAAATGGACTTGATCGTTTTTTACTATGGTCAGTACCATAAAAGAATGATCTGTGAAAGTTAATTAAATAAATAACGAGCAGTGCAGAACATGATCAGACTACACAGATGTGCCATCTGATCATGATATGTACTGGTCGCAAGCAGGGTAAGGGTTAAGCTATAGCTCTGAAACATTCGGCATGTGGAGTTTTGCCTTTGCAGTACAATTATTACACTATACCTTGGAGGAAGGCGCACATTTAGCATGTTTCTAAACAGTTTGCTCTGTTTTGTTTGTATCTCAGCTATTGAGCAAAGGGTAGAAAGATAGGAAAGCAATTTTTTTTATCAGAAAAAAAGTGTCGGAAATTGCTATCTATTCTAACTAAAACCTTTAGATATAATCTAGAAGCTTGATTACAAGTTCGGTAAAATCAATGTCTACATTGTAAAATTAAAAAGCCTTCTCTATTAAAATAGTTTTGACATGCCGGTTACAAACAGTTTCTATATCTCTTTTTGTCATATACAGTAAATTTGAAATGATATATATATCACATATTTTCAAAAGAATACTAAAATTTGTGGTATGGAAAATATAAAAAGAATATGTACTGGATCGATGGTGTTTAGTTTCTGTTTTCTGTTCTTTTTTGAGACCTACGATTGTGTTGTAAAATGACCCATTTCTTTCAGAAGTAATTTTATGCACTTGCGCAGGTCTATCTGTGCACGTGGACAGGTCTGGCAAGAGAACTACCAGACCTGCCCACGTGCACCGATAGACCTGTACACGAGCTTTTCTTTGTTACTGTCGGTCTTTCCAAAATATATGGACCCATGCCAAACGAAAGAGTAGGTGTGTAACTTTTGGAACGCCCCTTGTACGCTCTCTTTGACTAATTAAAGACAGTTGTATTGATGACCATATTCATTTCAAGTGGCGTTGCCAGCGCTTCGTTACTGTTTCAAGCGAAAGTATCTTATGCAATAATTAATTATACCGATATGCGTGTGATTAAAAAAAGTTAAGTTAAAGTTAAAATGTACTTAAGAGAAGCTTATCTATGTGTTTTACTCATCTCTCAAACAGTTTGGTGTTTCCAGCGCTATTACAATTATACCAGAAACTATGTGTTTGATGGTAGAAAGTGTGGGATAAACGAGGAAACCTTACATATCGACAACGCTTTAAGCGTTCTGGTATGTTCATCTGCCTGCTCACACGAAAACACGTGCATGAGTTTTTTCTATCAATGGAAAACGCAACAGTGTTATGGCTGTCGAATTGCTTACGGAGAAAATAACAACAAAGTTCCGACACAAGACTTAGCTGATTCGGTGTATTTTACAAGATACCGTACGTAAACTTTGTGTCATAAAGTGTTTATCAAGATCTAAAATTAATTTGGTATAGGTTATAGGTCTATATTACAGGAATAAGTATAGGTTATAGGTCTATATTACAGGAATAAACAAATTTATTGCGAGGGAGCGTCAGCGAACCGATGCAATAAGTTTGTTTATTCCTGTAATATGGACCTATAACCGGCTTACAGTTTTCCCATCTACTGACAATATTTGTATTGAAATATATAGAGATCAAGGGCGGAGCTTAGCTCAGTGATGTCACAGTCTCACTTATTGGAAAAATAAGTGAAATAATTATTTTCATATTGGAGATATTGAGTCAATATGGAGAATACAATTAGCTTTTTTGAATGAAATAGGGCCATTTGATTGGATTGGAAAGTAGGGCAAACTGTAAACACATTTATTACGAGGGAGCGTCAGCGAACCGATGCAATAAGTTTGTTTATTCCTGTAATATGGACCTATAACCGGCTTACAGTTTTCCCATCTACAGACAATATTTGTATTTACAGTTAGGAAAAAGACGTTAAAGCTGCTCGTTCACACATGCCGTTGAAAAAATTAAAATTTCATTTTCATTTCATTAACAATGATATAGTAATACATTATATGTGAAACTAATGGCTAGAATCAACAAAATAAATAAATATATAGGTAGGAATTTCCTAAAATCCATTGAAAATGTAGGTGAACTTGGTTTTACGGCATCGCTACACTAGATTTTTATAGCGGAATTTCAAAAGCGTTTGTAATGCTTTATAATTTGGTAGCGTGTAATTTCAAAGTTACAGATATAATTCACAGGAATTTATTCTGGAACCTTTTTATTTGACTATTAATTCTAAAATAAGTTATTTTCAGAGAGTTTGATGAACTTAATTTTTACATGAAAATCTGAGAGCGAGCAGCTCGCTCTCAGTTACCGTTGAAAAAATATTTTTCAAAAAAATTGACATTCTTATTCATAAATATAAAGCTAAAGGCTAGAATGAAAAAAATAAGCAAAAATCTAGGTAGGAATTTGCAGAAACCGATTGAAAAGGTCGGTTACACGGCACCGCTACACTATATGTTCATATTTTTGGAAATTTATGCGCATATTTTTGAAGCATGATTTAAAGGAATCATGATACAATCAATGCGTTTAACCCTTACCCTGCTTGCTGCAAATGATCAAGTCTTTGCAACCAGTGTAGATCATGATCAGCCTGCACATCCATGCAGTCTAATCATTATCTACACTGTTCGATACTAGGTCAATGCATTTTCACTGAATACCTCGGTAAATAATTCATGATACTGTCCGAATTGATAGGTGGAAGAGTACATTTTAGAAATAAACATGGTACTGGTAAGACTTAATTCTTTTATGAAAGAAAAACATGTAAAGACATAGTTTCCATTGATAAATCTGATATGTTCTTATATGTTTTGTATATATTATATATTCATTGAATTTTATATTTTCATGTGTTGTGAATGTAAAAATTACAATCAAGTAAGAACCATCTGGGCTGACATCATTGATAATAAAGCATGAAGGAACTAGGGTTCAAGTCCTGATAATAATAAAATATCCAGCATTATACTAGGAGAATTTTGCAGAATTCTGTCATTAATTACGCAGTGGATTGTGCGTTTGTTGTTTTCTGCGCACACTCAAGCAGACGAAATCCACGTGATTAATTTTGTCTTTACTATTGGTCAGTTGTTAGCGATGCTTTACATAACTTTCATTAAGACCCTATGTATTGCATAGTTAGGTGAACGGTTTTATTTACAATGTCTACATTATACTTTAATATGTAGTACTTAAAATGGGTTTTCATGATTATTCACGTTGGCGACATATGTATTTAAACTTCTAAATGTTTTAAGTAAGCGAAACATCTTCCGATACTTTTTTCTGAGCTTTGATGAATCTGGTCGTAGGGTCCATAAACAAAGCTATAAAAAACCGTAGCCTTCAAGTTTGTGGAAAAGTTATTAAAAAGCCTTTGAATATGTCCAAAGTTTTGAAATAAAGGCCGAAGACGTATGTATTTGGTATCGTATTGTTTGTAATCAGTTAATACAATTTATTTATTCATTTCATGGTGTTTCATCAAATATAATACATAGATTTTATTTACAATAGTAATGTTGGCTGCTCCCTATTTGATTGTGCTACCTCATGGTACAAAATTGAAACCTATTAAATACTGGCAAGGCGTTTCCACGCAACGACAATAACTAAAATTTTTAGGAACAACATTATATCGAAAAATGCCTTATTTTAGCACAAATATTCAACATAGAGACATTCTATAATAAATCGCTATCCACCCACTTATTGTACAACAACAACTTCACATTGGTTATTGAACGTTTTATGGTCTTTTAGGTAAAGTAATAATACTTGCAAATATTGTATCATTTATGCTCTTGAAGTTATTTAATTCAACACCAGTTTAAGGGTGATCTACCTTCACCGTCAAAGACATGCTAGGCCACAGTGCAAACCGCTCGAAACACGTTACAAGATATTTTTGGGAAAAAAACCCATAATGAATCCGATTATTTTTGAACTACTTCAACAAATTAGTTGACCTGTATAAGAATATTTAGATATTACAACATTTATAATGTTTTGATATCGTATACCTGTCATGAATACTTAATCCTGATTGGCCGATAGCGCTCACGTGCCGGGTCCGCAAAAGTCCTCGGTCAATATCGCTTTTAACAGGACGGCAAAACTTTGTATTGACCTCAAAATTAGTATATAATTCTATATTGTAGGATACCTTGGATGTATCAATGACTCTCCACGTATACTAGAAGACAACTTTAAGTATAATGAACAAATGACCACTGAGCTATGTTCATCAAGATGTGTGGCGGAAGGATACAAATATGCAGTAACCGAAGTAAACTATTTTTTTCTAAAGTTTTTTTTAGAGCGTATATTGGGAAAACAGAGTGTATAATTAGAACAGCTCCACCCCCTGTGGGTACCCTATTTCAGAAAGTATGAATTACCTGTGTTAGAATGAATTTCTTTCAAGCAGTTTTGGTAAAGGATTGTAAAATGATTAATTTCACCATTTTGTATTACATTCTGATCACTTGTTTTGAAGGAATCACTTTTCTTAAAACAGTTTTGGTTAGGGACCATAAGATTATTAATGTAACCAACTACAATGAAATTCTGACAACTGATTCAGAAGGAAATTTTTCCCCACGTCTATGTATAAGTTAAAACGGAAAGCAGCCATACCATACTTAGGGGCCTCATTTTTAAATGAATGGTACTAATTTTGTGAATTTCAGTAAACACTCATTTGATAATTTTTGTGTACCACATATATTAAGTTCAGACATTTGGTTTAATACAAACGGGATTTTTAAATTTCCATATAAAATACACAAGAAAATTCTATTGTTTTTGGACAGTTCGACTGAAACTTGGCGGGCCGAAATTCCCTGTAGTTGACAACATTTCTACCATGTTTTATTTATTACTGATACATGACTCCGGACGGACGGACAATGTCAAATTGTATCTCCGCCTTCGGCGGGGGATAACAAACATCAAAATTCGTTCGTGTGATTTCTATTTACAAAAGAAAATCAATGAATGATTACACATAGAGACGACCATAGCTCGTAGACGGGACAGTCCATTACTTAAATTGATTAGAGCGTGATTGTGAAGAGAGATAATAGTTTCATATGCACGTGTTTTCTTTATATTTTGTAGAGTCGGACTTGTGTTATATTTTGTAGAGTCGTATTTGTGTAATATTTTGTAGAACCGTATTTGTGTAATGTTTTGTAGAGTCGTATTTGTGTAATATTTTGTAGAGTCGTATTTGTGTAATATTTCGTAGAGTCGTATTTGTGCTTTTACAATAAGCTTTGATAATAAGCTCTATAAATTTCTATTTAAAGGCACATAAGTGGTGTGATTGCGGCAATGTACTGAAGCATGAGAACCAGATACCGGACACTCTCTGTAACACACCATGTGCAGGAGACGTTTCTCAGATTTGTGGCGGTAATGGGCGAGGATCCCTTTACATTTTACAGCCTTAGAGTCGCCGATATACATGTATACATCACAAACGTCTCATTTTACAATTTGCCACAGGAAAACGTGTCAGCATACACATTAGTACTTTATACTATTTAGAGTAATACCTGAATTTATTTCTCTTTCATTTGAGAAACACTTTTTGTAATGGTTATAACGTCTGATAGCATTCAATGCATTAAGACCATGCTTAACCTTATCAGATTTATCGATTATTGATTTTCCCATTCCCTACCTTTGTCATAACATAAATCATGCATAATAATGACACTTGCCGTCGAAATTCCACAGGAAGTTTTAACAAGTTCTATAAGCAGCACAAGTCCCATTTAATATATATATAAAAAAGAGATGGAAACTAACGCCATTTACAAAAAAACTTCCTGTTAGAATACATCAATGAAATGCACCCAAATCTACACAGAAGTAATGTATCTTTCAAACAAGAAAGGCATTCTTAGAAATACACGGAAATTCCAGAATTAAAAAAAAAACTCATTGATTGCTTCAACCCGAGAACTGGAAAAATTAGTTAAACACTGTTTAGCAGTTATCGATAAAGTCAATGTGATCATTAGCGTTAAAAGATAACTGCTTCTTTACTTAAGTTGTTAATCTCAGTGTTGATGTAAATATTATTACAGAATGTTAAAATTCATCAAACTTTTGGCGAAATTTTCGCGCTGCAAGAACTCGCAAACTTAAAGATATTTTTAGCTGTTCTTCTTGTTCTCTATTTTTGTCATTGAATGAAGGCGAATTGTAATAACTTAAAGCTTAATATAGACTGTGGAATAATTTAAATACAGACTGTGTTTAATAATCTACATGTGTAATAAGCTTAATATAGACTGTGTGTAACAAGCTAATTATAGTCCATGTGTAATAAGCTAAGAATAGATGAATAAACATTACATGAAGATGTTACGCACATGACCTGTTCTAAAGAAGAGTTTGAATCGTTTCTTTGCGTTGCTTAGAGTGGCTTTTGTGTTTTATATTGCCTTTTTACATATCATATAGAGTTCTTATCTTTTACGTTATTAAATGTTAGTCATTTGTGGCAAAATAAAATTTAGCTATGGTCCTTGCTATATAATGAATGCTGTGCTCTTTCACTACTGGCCTATATAATTGATCAGCGTCACAACAAAACAGTCTTCGTACATTTGGTGTATTATTCGGTAAATAACAATTAATTGAATGTTTTTTTATAAAAAATGTTGTTGTTTTTTGCACCATCTTTCAATGCGAAATCTGTGTCAACTAGAACTATCACTGAAGGTCATGAACACCCCACCGACACGGTATATAAAGTTTATGTAACATTTGATGCTTTATTTTTTCGACCTGTACAACTAAAGGCATGGTACTTATCACTTCCATTATGTCGAGCCCCTCTGACATTCACCTAGTGGCCCGAAACATGGACTATGCAAAACTAGGCATGGTACTTATCACTTCTGTGAAATATCATTAAATTGTGACCCGGGGTTTAGGTGATTAAGAAACTCAAGTTTCAAGCAAATGCCAAGGGTTTTTAGCAGGGTTATTCACAAATCAAACCTTCATCATTGGGAGGGCTGAACGCATCTAAAGGGTAAACTGTTTTAAAGTTTCACACTGTTTTGCATAATGAGCCAGTTAAAGGCGGCTCAACATATTAGAGAGACAAAATCTGTGATTGGTTAATTATTTTATAGGTTGGAGTAAACATTATTCGCGGAACAGCTTACCATTCTTACATGGATATAAAATGTAGTCGGTGTTTATGTCTGAAGTTCTTATTGTGAACAGCTGTGATTGTTTCACGATTCTATTGTAACTTGTGTTATATAATTTACATTTTCGCATGTCATATTTGTAAATATAGTTTGAGTATTCAGTTAAAATAAAGTATATGCTTGTTCTTGTATGCTATTTCTCTGTCGAATGTATGACACCACTTTTTAGCTCATCTGAGCTCAAAGATGAGCTATTGTGTTCCCCTTTTTTCCGTCGTCTGCCGTCTGTCCACCCTTGCCTTGTTAACACTCTAGAATTCTAATTTGCATGAAAATTGGTCAGAATTTTTATCTCAGTGATTTCAAGGTCAAATTTGAATCTGGGTAGTCTGAGGTCAAAAATGGGTCACACGGTCTAATCAAAGAAAAACCTTGTTAACTCTCTAGAGGTAATATTTATTTACCAATCATCCTTAAAATTGGTCAGAATGTTTGTCTCAATAATGTCCAGGTCAAATCTGAATCTGGGTCACCTTGGATCCAAAATTAGTTAATATTCTAGAGGCCACATTCAATATACAATCTTACTGAAAATTGGTCAGAATATATGTATCATTGGTTTCTAGGACAAGTTCAAATCTGTGGCACATGGGGTAGAAAACTGAGTCGCACGGTTAAATAAAATATTTACCTCGTTAACACACTAGAGGCCTCATTAATTACCCAATCGTCAGAATGTTCGTCCCAAGGATTTGTAGGTCAAGTTTGAATCTAGGTCACCTAGGGTCAAAATGTATGTCTCACAGTTAAGAAAAGCCTTCATGTAATTTGGTCAGAATGTTTACCTCAATGAGTTTTATGTCAAATTCGAACTGGGTCAACTGGGGTCAAAAACTAAGTCACACGTTTCAGTTAAAGGAAAACCCCGTTAACATATTAGAGGCCATACTTAATACCAAATCTTCATGAACTTTGACCAGAGTGTTTGTCTGGATAATTTCAAGGTCAAGTTTGAACCTTGGTTACATTGGGTCATAAGTAGGTTATGTACTCGGGCAAGCGATATAGGGCCATCTTGGCCCTATTGTATACTCATACGTGGTACATTGAGTCACTTGCTGACAACAATTTCAGAGTTTTGATTGAGAAGTCATGGAAGTTTTACAGTTGACCATACTGCTGAAAATTTTTATCCCATGATACAACGACCGTGGTCGAGTTGTTGGAGTCGCTGACTTGCAATGAAATCACTGTAACCTCTCATAGAATGAGGGCCATTGGTTCGCGCCTTGCTACTGACCACGTCTCTTTATGTGAGGAAGTTGGCAGTTTCTTACGGAGGATAGAAATCTAGAACTGGTTCTACCCAGGAATGATTGTTAGGTAACCTGCCTGTTAAAATGACCAAAAACACGACAGGAACAGGCGTTAAACTCCTACAACAACAACAACGTCTTCTACTCACTTTTTAGACGTCGAGTGATCGTTAAATTCTCGAATATCAACTCAACAGGTGAAATGGAAAATATATTTGACATGTCTTACGATTATAGCTATACCGTAACAAAATTTTCGAGAGTAGACTGGAAATACCCTGTCGGTCGGTCAGTCCACTCTGTAATCTGGGAAGATTGAAGAGCGAACTCCCTCAAATTTTAAAGAATTACAATCAATATTCATTGGCTTACTCACCACGAGTAGTAACTGTGTACACACAAGTTTTACGTGTATCCATCAAAGTGTTGCCAAGTTATGCTCCTTTGAACTAAAACTTTTCTATTGCATGAATTTCATAGCACTAGGTAGTTTAGTTTAAACAATATTTTATTGATTTAATGCATTTACAAATATAAAGTGTAGTAGTTAAATCTCTGAAGTTAAAAGGGCAGTTGAAAAAATAATGACACTTGACTTCAATATCAGTAACTGTTTGCAATGTTTTTTGAGTATAAGTGTTCATTGAGTGAGCTACAATGTGTTCTAAGTCGTGTAAGCATGATTTGTTCTTCACGCGGTCCTTCCTATGTAGTAATGGTTCGAAATATGTTGCAAATTAGAGTTTAACCTGCTTATGAAAGAAGAAAGTGAGGACTAAGTTCTGTCCTCAAGTTAGAGAACAGGCTGACGGTAGAAAAGACTGCGACAACAGCTGTGTTCTGCAAGGTACATTTCTGGCATTTTGTGAGTTTCTAAAGTTGTATGCAGATAAGTCACCAACATTTGACGGGACAAGTGAAGATAGATATAGCGCAGCAAGACCATTATACATTTTATAGAACATGATAAGTTTGTATTACCGTCTTCTACTTTTAAGTGGTTCAGAACTAGTTTCCTTGTAGAAGTTTGTAAAGGAAACCAATTTTGTTGTAACTGTTATTATTCTGCATTCTTCAAGCTGAATTTTATCCAACTCAGTTTCTTCAGAAGAAGTTTGTGAAGAGCAAATTGTTTTTGTGCGTGTCAGTTGTTGCAGAGTTATGCCATTTTCTACTTTTATAACATAGGTAGATTGTGGAGAGAACTCTTCCTTCATCTTTCAAAGGATTGCATTGAATAGTGACACAAATAATCACCATGGGTAATTAATATGCAAGACACAAATTTTACGTTGAAGAGTTATGCCCATTTGAACTTAAACTTTTCTATTGCATGAATAAAAGCAAATGCAGTTTGTGGAGCAAAGTCATCATTCAGTTTTGAAAACTTGCAATGAAAACTGACACAAACAATCACCATGAATAGTAGATGTGAAAGACAAAATTCGTGTGCGTATCCATTAAATGATTGCCAAGTTATACCCCATTTAACTTACATAGTTCTACTGCATGAATTTCGTGTAGTTTGTGGACCAAACTCCTCCTATTTTGAAAGAGTTGTAATAAATATTGGCACAAACAACCACCATGAATAGTAGTAGCACAGGTAGTTTGTGGAGCAAACAACTCCTTCCGTTTTGAAAGGATTGCAGTGAATATTCGTACACATTATTACAATTAAGACACAATTTTAGTGTGTATCCATTTAGGTGTTGCAGAGTTTTGCCCCTTAAAACTCAGACATTAATCTGTGACAAAGCGCCATTGCGGGGGTATTTTATCACGATAGTGTTCTCTGTAGTTGCTCATATTTTCTTGGGTTATTGAACTTACCTGTAACTTCGTTAATCTCAGGAAACATCTATAATAGACAATTATATCTGTGTCACGCACAGGTTCGAGCTTTGCTACCGACAATGTTCATGTGAAAAAAGTATTCAGTTCTTACGGAGAATAGGGTTCTAGTACTGTACGGAGGATAGGGTTCTAGTACTAGAAGGAGGATAGGGTTCCAGTACTGTACGGAGGATAGGGTTCTAGTACTGGACGGAGGATAGGGTTCTAGTACTGGACGGAGGATAGGGTTCTAGTACTGGACGGAGGATAGGGTTCTAGTATACACCGAGCTCAGGAGAGCGCCGACTATATTTGACATTGTCAAAGTTATCGCAAAAGTTGGGGACAAGTTGTTATTGACGATTAATTTTTTATTATTATTATGTCGTTTCATTGAATAAAAATTATTGAAAGTATTCACCTGAAACAATGATGAAATATTTCATCGCTATGAAAATGAAAATATCATGTTTGATAATAATCAACATTTTCTGAAAATTCGATCCCATAATTAATGAATTAAGTGGGTTCGACCTTGCAACAAAAAGGCGCTCCTACGCATTAAACTTTCCTAGTTTGGTTCCCAGCATAGTGTATTGAAACTATTGGGTCCCTGAACTTTTATTAGACGGGTTCGACAAGTACAAAACAAAAGCCGCGGGTGCACGATGGTAAGAGGGTTTTCAGGAAATTTACATCAAGGCTGTAATGTTTTCGGATAAATAGTCTTCATGTGTGAAAATTAAATGTATCGGACAATTTTAAGTCTTCATAATCTTCTGCGCCGACTTGATGATGTGCATCAATGTTTTTCTTGTAATCAATTGTGATAATATTTATAACCATTATTCATGTGTTTGTATATAATATATACAATGTATATATTTGCTTGAACATGCAATTATACATAATGCATATATACCGAAATCTATCTATCTATCTATCATTTAAATATCCGCAAATCAGTCTGACATCGGCAAAACGTGAACATTAATTGGCGCCAAGATTAATTGGTTTACAGTAATTTATTAGCAGCTTGTTAGTTCAAACATAACTTTTTAAATGGATAATCAGTCTCTTGTGTTGATTTTTAACGTGCATTATTGATTAATTATAAGATATAAAATCCTTACGAATAATTAAAATAAGCCGCGTCATATTTTAAGGATTTCAGCGTATCCATACCTTTCCGTGATATGTATAGAATAATTCTGATTATCTTTCGTAATCTGACATTATAGCACAGTAATTGTTAAAACCAGTGTCTGAAAACAACTGTATAATGCTTCCACTCAGTTATGAACTATTGTGCAATCGTTTGAAACTGTTTGTACTGCCGCATGCTATATTAAAAAGCAGTTTAATCTGGTCTATCTTGCACTACTTCTTCCCAAACAGCTATTGTCAGCACATTTACACTTAAAGAGGCACTCCCTAAAACTGGGGTCCAATTAAATAACTTTAAAAGCATAAATAATAGAATATTTGCAAGTATTATAACTTAACCTAAATGTTTAAGCTATACATTTCAGTCATAAACAGTAAAAGCGTTTTCAATATGTTACAGTACCGTAAAACATTCAATAATCTATGTAAAGTTTTTGTTCTACAATTAATGGGTTGATAGCGATTTAGTACAGAATGCCTCTATGTTTAATATTTGTGCTAAAATGAGGTATTAGATAATATGGTGTTCTTTAAAATTGTATTTATTTATCCTTTTACGTTCATTGAACACATTATTTATGCTTGGAAAATATAATCAGCTAGATGTAGGGAGTGCCCCATTAATTCTGCTCAGGGTTGATCTGTAGTATGGTAACTATGACCTTGCCTTTCACTTATGTTTCTATAGTCCAATAGTGTACAGGGTTCTTCTTTTGTTTTATCCGCCGCAGACGAGAGCGGCATCTCCCGCACAAGGATAATTACAATTTGTGTCCGGCAACTGTTTTTGTTCATCCTCTACGTTATCACAGTCACAAAATTTCCCCTAGAAAAATAAGTTTCTTGTTAAAAAAGAAAACCATAGGGAACACTGAATAACTATAATAGATCTTCTTTCAAGACTGTGTAAAAATTGATTATCTTATGAATGTAAACAGACATAGATCTACCTATATACTAAGCAGTGCGTTTTTCCGCAACCTATAATAGTCTCTCTCTAATTGTACGTTTATAATTGTTCTGCTACATCGGTGAATGAATTTGTTGCATCAACGTTTATTTGTACTGTAATATAATTAAGACATAATAAATGTCTCCCTGTATTTTATCGTTGAATAAAATATAATTAAAATAGTAATTTAATTCTAGTATTACGAGTGCGAAGCACGAGTGATTAATTTTTCGCATCCAAACGACTGACTGTATTCGGCGATAAAATATAGCGAACAATTATTATTTCGATTCTAACACGTTATTTTCTTTGAAAACTATCCCGAACTTTATTCAACGCGTAGTAGTACATCATTGTAACCATAAAACGCTAAATTAGATTGGACGCGCTTGTTTACATACGTTACGTCATTTACGGCCTTGGAAAAACGTGCTGTATTTTATCGTTAAATAGAATACAGGCTTTTTCCTATATGTTTATACAGGGAAACAGCCGCTTGTGTTAGAATTCTGTATAAAATGTACCCGATTTATGGCATATCTGTATCCTTTTGCCAAGAATTTATGTTTAATATTATCCAACTAAAATGTTACACATAATGATAAAACATTCTTGCATAACCCAGGGAAATATTGATTCATCCCCGCATTCCATCGGGAAAGATCAGCGTGGGCTTACCTGACATTATCAAAACTACATTTTTGTATACATCTACACTACATACACTATACGTAGAAGATCATAAACGTTAACTTAGCTCTCAACAGAACAAGATACTTTTAGAACATTCAAAGTTTAGAAATTGTTCGAATTTCAAGGGACGCAATAACGGTTCAAGTTACGAAAATTATTGTTGGGAGTCGGTTGCGTAAAGAAATTATGGTGCTTTTTATGGTAGCACAAGTTTAGAAATGTAGATCTATATCAATACGATCTATTCACATTTAAAAGTACAAACCTTCATCAGGAAAAGTGTTGCGTTTTTCAAAACAAAATGGCGGATATGACCTGAATATCTTCTAAGATAAATGACGTCACAGTTTCTCTTGGTTAATGACGTCATTGTGTAAACAGAACCACATATACATATGTATATAGTGAACATTTTTTTTTTCAATTTTATTATTTAAGAAATTAATAATATGTAGATTCTATCCATGTTTGGTTAATCGTAGAATAACCCGAGTTTGGAGTTTTTATACGCAAGAATATACCACGAATATATTATTACGCATAAGAACGACAAACGAGGGTTATTCTACCATATCTACATGTACCACACTTGGATAATTATCATTTCGATTCTTACATGACAAATTTGAAACAACATTTGAAGAAAATGAGATAACTATTTCCATTTTACGTAATTTACACTTGCGTGCTACGCACCTAGATTTTGCCGTTGAAGTTTCCTCCCGCGAACACTGTAAAGACGCTATTTCAATGTGACTTCATTCTTAAAAGATGTGTATCAGATTTTTCATCAACGTAATCTACAGTCTCAGAAAGAAAAACTTTAATAATCTTATTTTCAAGTAAATGTTACAGGAATTTCATTTAGAAGTTGTTCGAATTTTCAGGGTACGCAATAATAGTTCAAGTGACGAAAATATTAGTAACGGGTATAGATAAATGACGTCACAGTTTGTCTTGGTTATTGACGTCACTGTGTAAACAAAAACAATAACAACAAAACATAAAATCATTGTAAATGGTATCGTAACATTAATCAAGTTAACTTGAAGTGTGTCATCCATCGGATCCCCCCGCTTTGCCCAAAGTCATCCACAGTATGCCGCATTGAATTGGCATGCATGAAAGATCCTCTATACGTCGGGTAATTAAACAGCCAAAACACGATGCGTGTGCAGCGTCGTTCAAGGTCGGTTTATTGCAGAATAACCCGAATAGATTTTGCTCTACATATATGTAGGTTATTCGCTGTTCGTGTTAACTAGAATTTATTTTAATATATCAGTATATGAGGTACCAGGGTTGAAGAGGGGCCTCTGGGGGACTGGGGTCTAAACCCCGCGCCGACTACCTGTGAAAAGAACCAGTTAATAGATAGAGGATAACTGTTGTTTCGGTGTAATATAACGTTTTCTAGTGAATTATAGTTTTCTTAGTGAAATAAAAGTGGTAATCCGCAGTTTTGAAACAGTGGATTACCATTTTTATTGTCACTGTTTCTGCTGATTGAGTAATAAGTGCAGACTTGTTTATTAACAATTGTTTCAATTCATATCTTATAAATTGATGTTTCAGTTCATTGGATGATAGAATTAAATATGACTTTTTAAATACTTTTATCTGAAATAAACTTTAGAAGTTCTTTTGTTGCTCTATCAGTAATGATGGAAGTAATGCGGTTCTTATTATTATGGAGTTCTCCATGGGGAATGAAAATACTATAATTCCAAGTTTTCCTGATTATCTTGTCAAGAAAACATAAAATAGTAAGAAAATGTGTTTGTTTCAGTGAAATATCAATAATATAAGATTTTGGTGTTCACTTGTGAAATAAAATTGATATTTCACTGAAACAAACAAATATCCTCTGTATAATTTCAACGAGTGTGTATCAAGTTTTTTTTACGAGTGGTGCGAGTGGAAATAACTGCTTTTTGGTGTTCACGAGTGAAATTATTGTTTATTTTGTATAAATCTCTACTTTTGTTGAGTCTGTTTCAATCAAATGTCGAACATCACGAAAAATGTCATTCGGAAGCATTGCATATATGACATCTTTTAATGACGTCATTGTTGTATGGTTCCCTGACGTTAGTCTGGGTTAAGGATTTTGATGAAGTCACTGAGTGAACCACCCGAAAACATACAATAAAGTCTATGTAAACGCTGTCGTCATTACCCAAGTTAACTGGACATGTGACAGTGGAATTTCTGTTTCGAAGTTTGCTTCCCCACGGTAATACAGTACAGTTTTGAATGTTTCAAGCATTATATATTTTAGTAAAAACACGCACAATGGCGATCTTTCTAAAAAAAATAACATGACCAACAAAAGCATACGACTTTAAAATTTGTTGAGCATTTATGTAGGGCATCCGTTGCCACCAACGGACATAAATAATGACTTTCCCGCTGATGGTATGCTTGTCAACCGGGTATTATGGTGTTTTTTTGTTTTATTTGATGATGTAAATATTAAAAAACAAAAATTGTCATTCATTCGAAAGAGCATTCATTGACGGATAATAAGCGAATATGGTTTATTTATTAGGAAATGACGAAACGCCTGTATATATTATGATTTATTATTGAAAGTTTAACATTACAACGATGAATAAATTACATACGTTTATACAGACTAGTCCTATAATGATAAAAATCTTTAAAACCTCCCGAGTGTCTACCGTAATGACATATGTATACTTAAGGACAAAAGCTGTGCGCAGTTCGAAATTGCTCTATTAAATTTTAATTATAGGTTACATTTAATTTTTCTGTACGCAAATTTATGTTTGACAACTATTTGCTACAATACAGGGTGTTCAGAATTCAATACAAAAGCATTCAATTATGCGTGGCGGCCTAAACCAAGAATTTTCTATTTTAAAGACATAGCGCGACCTACTTTTGGAGAACGATGATGGAATAAAAAGTGCACATTACACGAACAGTTAATTTTACAGTTCGAAAAGACAACAAACAGTATGCACCTCAAATGAAGATTGAAATATATGAGACCTTGTCTGCATTTAACTATTATTACATTTTGGGCGAAGACAATGTCTTGAAATATGTATGTCTTGTGAAAATTGTGTGCAATTAACCGACATCGGCTAACTCACACCGTTAAAGGCGGTTTAAAAGATAGGGAGTGGCTAATGGTATACTGCAAGGGTTCAGTTTTTCAATATTTTCTTGTTATGTTGGCAGATGTAAGCTTTTAAACATGATAATAATCATTTGTAGCCAGAAACGCAGTATCTCTGTTAATTTTTGACAAAATTTATACCTACAAAAACGATTGAGTTCATAAATCATCGCTGCTGGGGTAGTTTCTTTACTTATACAATGTAACAGTATATCGACTTATTTCTAGTTGAACAGATACATGTAGCTGGTGTAGTAAATTGAACCTGCAAGCTCTGTCGACGGAACCTTGTTGTCGTGTGCACCATATCCAGTCTTACATCCATGACACTGCTTCGTTACTGGTTGATAGAAGAAGCTGTTGCATGTATTTTCGTGTAAACATATATATAACCCAACATCAAAATGCTTGAAACATTGCCGTTCTGAACGACTGTTCCGTTCATATCACAATTTTGTCCGTCAAAGTCATCATTACTTTTGAAGCTGGTGGAGCGTTGGAAACACCAAATTGTTTGACAGAGATACAACAAAAGTAAAACACAATAAAGAACATTAACAACAAACATTTGGTCTCTTTTTGTAAATATTAACGTAA
>JAFMSR010002976.1:0-18315 GCA_022818135.1 Saxidomus purpurata | reverse complement strand
GCTCATGGTCAAGGTCACGCTTGAGGTTCGAAATATTTTGGTCATTTTTGGGGTCGTAGGTCATGTGACTATAGCATCCTAACCCCTTTTCAGAAAACGTTGGTCATATCTTCATCTCTTCCCGTTACATGTATATCCGATTTGGGACTTCGTACTGCATGGAAATACTCCAGCCACTTGTTATTTGTTAGTTTTGATGTATTTAAAGGTTAGTATTGCAGATTCCAGGTGTTGCACAACATTTGTCATCTGACTTTAAAGTTTCGCGAATGTCATTAGATCTTTTGGTATTCGAATTTACAGATATAAATGTTGCGATTTTTGACGTTTTACATTGCGTTTAAGCACTGGCGATTGTAGAATATTAATAGTTTCTGTCATGAGCACGAGGTTCAGAACGAAATATCCGTCACTTCGGGTAACTGTTTTGCGGGAACTCGGCAGTGTCTCATGATAGAACATTTTTCTTGCATACAGTCTTGCACTTTGTTTGGGGAAGTGGCGTTACAATGTTTATAATCTTACGTCACAAGTAATTCACGAATCATATTACACTGGGTGATTTATGTCCGTGAAGTTGGCGGCCTAGCGGCCTAGCGGCCTAGCGGCGTGAAGTTAGCGGCCCAGCGGCCTGGCGGCCTAGCGGCGTGAAGCTGGCGGCCTAGCGGCCTGGCGGCCTAGCGGCGTGAATTTTTTTTTAACGAAAATATGGTCTATTATCTTAATTCAATTTCGCTCAATCTTCGATAAAAAATATCACAGAAATACAATTTCGTTATAAGAAAATTAATTTCTTCTTTAAAATAACACCCAGCGGCCTAGCGGCCTGGCGGCCTAGCGGCCAAACGACTAAACATCTTTTTTTAACGAAAATATGGTATATTAGCTTTATTCAATGTCGCTCATTCTACGATAAAAAATATCTCAGAAATACAATTTGGTTATAAGAAAATTGATTTCTTCTTCAAAATAACAACCCAGCGACCGTGCGGCCTGGCGGCCTAGCGGCCTGGCGGCCTGGCGGCCAAACGACTAAAAATCTATTTTTAACGAAAATATTGTCTATTATCTTAGTTCAATGTCGCTCAATCTTCGATAAAAAATATCACAGAAATACAATTTCGTTATAAGAAAATTAATTTCTTCTTTAAAATAACACCCAGCGGCCTGGCGGCCTGGCGGCCTAGCGGCCAAACGACTAAACATCTTTTTTTAACGAAAATATGGTATATTAGCTTTATTCAATGTCGCTCATTCTACGATAAAAAATATCTCAGAAATACAATTTCGTTATAAAAAAATTGATTTCTTCTTCAAAATAACACCCCAGCGGCCTGGCGGCCAAACGACTAAACATCTTTTTTAACCAAACAATGGTAATTTTACTTTTTTCAATGTCGCTCATTCTGCGAGAAAAATATCACAAAAATACAATTTCGTTATAAGAAAATTGATTTATTCATCAACATGACACCCTAGCGGCCTGGCGGCCTAGCGGCTAAACAATCTTTTTTTTAACGAAAATATGGTATATTAGCTTTATTCAATGTCGCTCATTTTACGATACAAAATATCACAGAAATACAATTTCGTTATAAGAAAATTGATTTCTTCTTCAAAATAACTCCCCAGCGGCCTGGCGGCCTGGCGGCCTAGCGGCCAAACGACTAAACATCTTTTTTTAACGAAAATATGGTATATTATCTTAATTCAATGTCGCTCATTCTACGATAAAAAATATCACAGAAATACAATTTCGTTATAAGAAAATTGATTTCTTCTTCAAAATAACACCCCAGCGGCCTGGCGGCTTAGCGGCCTGGCGGCCTAGCAGCCTAGCGGCCTGGCGGCCTAGCGGCCTAGCGGCCAAACGACTAAAAATCTTTTTTTAACGAAAATATGGTTTATTATCTTAATTCAATGTCGCTCAATCTTCGATAAAAATATCACAGAAATACAATTTCGTTATAAGAAAATTAATTTCTTCTTTAAAATAACACCCAGCGGCCTGGCGGCCTAGCGGCCAAACGACTAAACATCTTTTTTTAACGAAAATATGGTATATTAGCTTTATTCAATGTCGCTCATTCTACGATTAAAAATATTACAGAAATACAATTTCGTTATAAGAAAATTGATTTCTTCTTCAAAATAACACCCCAGCGGCCTGGCGGCCTGGCGGCCTAGCGGCCAAACGACTAAACATCTTTTTTTAACGAAAATATGGTGTATTATCTTAATTCAGTGTCGCTCATTCTACGATAAAAAATATCACAGAAATACAATTTCGTTATAAGAAAATTAATTTCTTCTTTAAAATAACACCCAGCGGCCTGGCGGCCTGGCGGCCAAACGACTAAACATCTTTTTTTAACGAAAATATGGTATATTAGCTTTATTCAATGTCGCTCATTCTACGATAAAAAATATCTCAGAAATACAATTTCGTTATAAGAAAATTGATTTCTTCTTCAAAATAACAACCCAGCGGCCTTGCGGCCTGGCGGCCAAACGACTAAAAATCTTTTTTTAACGAAAATATGGTCTATTATCTTAATTCAATTTCGCTCAATCTTCGATAAAAAATATCACAGAAATACAATTTCGTTATAAGAAAATTAATTTCTTCTTTAAAATAACACCCAGCGGCCTAGCGGCCTGGCGGCCTAGCGGCCAAACGACTAAACATCTTTTTTTAACGAAAATATGGTATATTAGCTTTATTCAATGTCGCTCATTCTACGATAAAAAATATCTCAGAAATACAATTTGGTTATAAGAAAATTGATTTCTTCTTCAAAATAACAACCCAGCGACCGTGCGGCCTGGCGGCCTAGCGGCCTGGCGGCCAAACGACTAAAAATCTATTTTTAACGAAAATATTGTCTATTATCTTAGTTCAATGTCGCTCAATCTTCGATAAAAAATATCACAGAAATACAATTTCGTTATAAGAAAATTAATTTCTTCTTTAAAATAACACCCAGCGGCCTGGCGGCCTGGCGGCCTAGCGGCCAAACGACTAAACATCTTTTTTTAACGAAAATATGGTATATTAGCTTTATTCAATGTCGCTCATTCTACGATAAAAAATATCTCAGAAATACAATTTCGTTATAAAAAAATTGATTTCTTCTTCAAAATAACACCCCAGCGGCCTGGCGGCCAAACGACTAAACATCTTTTTTAACCAAACAATGGTAATTTTACTTTTTTCAATGTCGCTCATTCTGCGAGAAAAATATCACAAAAATACAATTTCGTTATAAGAAAATTGATTTATTCATCAACATGACACCCTAGCGGCCTGGCGGCCTAGCGGCTAAACAACTAAACATATTTTTTTAAACGAAAATATGGTATATTCACGTTATTCAATGTCGCTCATTCTGCGATTGAAATGTAAAAAAGTACGATTTCGTTATAAGAAAATTCATTTCTTCATCAACATAAAACCCCAGCGGCCTAGCGGCCTGGCGGCCAAGCGACATAGCATCTTTGTTTTTTTTCAAACGAAAATATGGTATGTTCACTTTATGCAATGTTGATCATTCTGCGATAAAAGTATCACAAAAATACAATTTCATTATAAGAAAATTCATTTCTTCATCAATATAAAACCCCAGCGGGGTCATCCTGGATATATTTGTCTGTTACTTAATGTTAATGATTATTGGTAATGTTGTAATCATTAATTCTCAAAACTCTTTTTAATTTTTAATGCCTAGTCATTGTCGAATGTGATATTTATTTTCATTGATTTTATTTGTCGTACAATACCATGTATCTTACATGCTGAAAAAAATATATCTACATGTATCTGTATGGCATGTATAAGACTCGAGTTTTAGCTCGACTATTCAAAGAATAAGGAGGGGTATTGTCTTCACCCTGGCATAAGTGAATTTTCTTAAGTACTGCCTCTATCTTCAACAACTTTCATATAGGGATTTGTCTTTGTAAGGGACAGACGTTTTTTGGTTCAGGGGCAGGTACCCCAAAGGTCAAATTTACTAGGATTCCCCAAATTATTTTTAGCCGCACCTGAACCCTTTGGTTCCGGTGTGAGCTATTAGCATAGGGCCGATGGTCCGACATCCATATAATAATCCGTCGTTCATCTTCAACATTTGTACTTAAGACTTTCTGAAAGTATTGGTCAGAATTACAACAAGCTTAGTCTGTAGCAGCCATGTATTGTTGTATTGTAATTGTATTGTGTTGTTAAAAGGTTCTGCTTGACCTCTTGTAGGGGCCTTTAGAGCTAAAAGTTGAAAAAAAACTTTATACAACTCCTCATGAACTAATTTATGGATCATCAACAAACTTGTCCTCAAGAAAGTGTGCCATAAGATTAAGTTCATGGTCAAAAGGTCAGGTGAGAAACTTAGTCCCTCTTGTTTTTGTTTTTACATTTTCATATTATTTCTTAGTGTTTTAATAAATAATACAACCTTTTGAATCTACTGTTTTGTTTTTGAAACTGCAGTGTTGAAATCAGGGCCAAATGTTTTTCATATTGTAACATATCTGCAAATATAGAAGTAATACATACATTTATAAAGCTGCTAGATTGAATGGAAAATGTATTTGAATCATACAGCAACTGGTTGACCGAATTAGAAAGTGTCGAGAATGTCCTGAAAATCCATTAAAAAGAACAACTGCTAGTCTGCTGAGCTGCTAGTCTGCTGAGCTGCTGGTCTGCTGGTCTGCTGAGCTGCTGGTCTGCTTAGCGGCTGGTCTGCTGAGTTGCTTGGCTGCTGGCAGCGAAAAGTCTGCTTGCATCAAAAAGTCTTCAAGTAACGGAAGCAAATGAATACCGGTATAAGATATAAAATATCAAAATGTATATTAATTGTATCTACGCATAAGATGTGCTTCTGTCGTATTTTAAACTTTGAAGTTTCGGCTGCTGATCTGCTGGTCTGCTGAGCTGCTAGTCTGCTGAGCTGCTAGTCTGCTGAGCTGCTGGTCTGCTGGGCTGCTGGTCTGCTGGTCTGCTTAGCGGCTGGTCTGCTGAGTTGCTGGGCTGCTGGCAGCGAAAAGTCTGTGCAACGAAAGCTCTTCAAGTAACGTAAACTTATGAATATAAAATTTAAAATATCAGAATGAAAGGGCGTGTATTTATTGTTTCTACGCATAATTCGTGCTTCTGAAGTATTTTATGTGAAAAAAACCTATTTCATTCAATATAGCACAATATTAAACTTTGAAGTTTCGGCTGCTGAACTGCTGGTCTGCTGGTCTGCTGATCTGCTAATCTGCTGGTCTGCTGAGCTGCTGGTCTACTGAGCTGCTGAGTTGCTGGGCTGCTGGCAGCGAAAAGTCTGCTTTCAAGTAACGGAAACTAATGAAAACCGGTATAAGATATAAAATATCAAAATGAACGGGCGTGTATGTTAATTGTATCTAAGCATAATTCGTGCTTCTGTCGTATTTTAAACATCCATTTCATTCAATATAGCCAAGTTTACGCTGCTAGGCTGCTAAGCTGCCAGTCTGCCAAGTTCTCGCTTCTAGGGTGCTAAGCTGCCAGTCTGCCAAGTTCACCCTGCTACGCTGCCAGTCTGCCAGTCTGCCAAGTTCACGCTGCTACGCTGCCAGTCTGCCAGTCTGCCAAGTTCACGCTGCTATAGGCTGCTACGCTGCCTGTCTGCCAAGTTCACGCTGCTACGCTGCTAGTCTGCCAGTCTGCCAAGTTCACGCTGCTACGCTGCCAGTCTGCCAACTTCACGAACATCCCTGCAGACTATAACATGATTTAATTATTCTGACAGTTGAAATACGGTTAAACATTTTGGTAACCAATGTTGTTGCATGTAGCAGATAAACTCAACAACTTAAAGTTCCATTTTTGTAATTAGTTCATCAAATGTACCCAAAGCTTCGTGCAACACAGATGGTAGTGGCACTTCATCTAATAACATTATTTCCAGAGCTAGTTCTGAAAATTCGTCTGTAGCTCCCATTACAGGTAAATGTCTTTGCACAATTTCATCGCACCTATTCAGTAGGTTCAAGTATACAGGCTTACTCGTATCTGGTGAACCCCACAGAATGGAACAGTCAGACAAAAGAGATGGACGTCCTTTTGGACAGTGGGCGGCCTGCTTCAGTATTATATGGTCATTCCAAGTGTCCATTACTTATTTTAAATCTGAACCAATAACTGGTATGTAACAAAATCTAAGTCATTCTATGTGTAGGTGGTTACTGACATTCAGGATCCCACTGTCTCTCGTGTCCCTAAATAAATCTGCACATGTCCTTGTATATACACTAATTAGATAACTCCAGAACCTTTCAATTCTTTCGTTGTGAGCTGACTTACCAACGATCACACAGTTTTTGGCAAATGCATCGTCGTGAACTTTTCGAAACGGACAATGGACATCAGCCTGATTCCAATAACATGCCCAGAACCACTGGCAAGTTCCTGTTCAATTGCATTGATTATATCATCAACCGGTGATGGGTTGACTCAAACCAAGCTTCGTCAGAAGTCTCTGTATAATTATGACGAGTACGAGTGAAAAATGATTAAATTGTTTTATTTAATTATTTCGTCTCGGAGTCACTCCAAGAATATCCGGCAAGTGGCATGAAAACAATAAAAACCAGCTTGAGCTGATCTGTACATATTTACAAATATTATAGTAGATGCCATCACTGTCTAAAGCGGTGAATCTGTGTGAAATGCTTGTCAAGACATCCAAGTGAAAGTTTTGGAGTGTGCGATGGTTCCGTCAAAGTAAAAGGCATATATACATGTATAAGTAAATATGTTGAAAAAACTATAGGGGACCCTTTAAATTTTTGTTGCGTATATAACATAAAATAATTTCGAAAATGTTATCAGCGTCTACCTGTAAAAGATAATGTGCTTCATTCGAAGTACAGCTGTTATTTCAGTAACTGTATAATTGTTAGTCCAATAATATTTTAAAAGTTTATCCATCATTCATCAAACACGGAAGCAGCACGCAATAACCAGTATGCAGTAAACATCAAACAGTAAGCAGCACGCAGTAGATAGTACGCATTAAGTAGTGCTCACGCAGGAAGCAGTACGCAGTAAGCAGCACGCAGGAAGCAGTACACGGTAGACGGTACGCAGTAAGCAGCACGCAGGAAGCAGTACACGGTAGACAGTACGCAGTAAGCAGCACACAGGAAGCAGTACACGGTAGACAGTACGCATTAAGCAGCACGCAGGACGCAGGACATTGACAGCACTATAAAAATGATTGTTTTCAAATGTACCATTAACAATTAGCAATAGTTATAGCAGGCAGCCTGCAGAATGAGGAACACTGTGTGACAAATAAATAAAAGAGATACGCGTACAGTATGTCAATGTATCAGTACGTGCTGATTTGTGATGTTATAAAGAGACTTCATCTTTAACCCAAATATTGTTCTTCTTAAGCCGGCCTCGGGGATCACTTGATTGTACATATGCTTATGTAGGCAGAATTATAAAACTCTTGCCTAGAACATAGAGCTTAGATAATTTGAATGTAGCATCATTATAGTGCTTCTCTATGAATATTGTAAGATGAGGACCCCTCTGCCTGCCTTCTAGAAGTGTTGACCTTGTGTTATAATCAATGGTAGCGATATAGGGCCATCTTTCCCTCTTTTTGTTCGAATATTCGTTCTAAAGTATGATAACTTAAGACATTTCGAAAAACCGTTAGGCCGCTTGGTTATGTTGATGAAAAAATCTATTTTCTTATAATGAAATCGTATTGTTAAAGAGCTATGGTCTTTTACTGTATCTGTCTTTCTAAAGCTTGCACCGTATTAACCTTGAAAAAGGATGGGGAGCAATAAGCACGTCAAACAAATAAACTAACAAGCTTGGCCGCTAGGCCGCCATGCCGCTTGGGTGTCATGTTGATGTAGAAATATATTTTCTTTTTACGAAATCATTCTTTTTGATATTTTTATCTCAGAATGAGCGACATTGAATAATGTGAATATACCATATTTTCATTTAAAAAAAAGTTTAGTCGTTTGGCCGCGCCAGGCCGCTGGGGTTTTATGTTGATGAAGAAATCAATTTTCTTATAACGGAATTGTATTTTTGTGATATTTTTCTCGCAGAATGAGCGACATTAGAATAAAGTGAACATACCATAGTTTCGTTAAAAAAACCCAAAGATGCTATGTCGCTCGGCCGCCAGGCCGGTACCTGCTTGGGTGTTATGTTGATGAAGAAATATGTTTTCTTTTAACGAAATCGTACTTTTTGATATTTTTATCGCAGAATGAGCGACATTGAATAAAGTGAATATACCATATTTGGCCGCTAGGCCGCCAGGCCGCTGGGGTTTTATGTTGATGAAGATATCAATTTTCTTATAACGAAATTGTACTTTTGTGATATTTTTATCGCAGAATGAGCGACATTGAAAAAAGTGAAATTACCATAGTTTAGTTAAAAAAAAGATGTTTAGTCGTTTGGCCGCTAGGCCGCCAGGCCGCCAGGCCGCTGGGGTGTTATTTTGAAGAAGAAATCAATTTTCTTATAACGAAATTGTATTTCTGGGATATTTTTTATCGTAGAATGAGCGACATTGAATAAAGCTAATATACCATATTTTCGTTAAAAAAAGATGTTTAGTCGTTTGGCCGCTAGGCCGCCAGGCCGCTGGGTGTTATTTTAAAGAAGAAATTAATTTTCTTATAACGAAATTGTATTTCTGTGATATTTTTTATCGAAGATTGAGCGAAATTGAATTAAGATAATAGACCATATTTTCGTTAAAAATAGATTTTTAGTCGTTTGGCCGCCAGGCCGCTAGGCCGCTAGGCCGCCAGGCCGCTGGGGTGTTATTTTGAAGAAGAAATCAATTTTCTTATAACGAAATTGTATTTCTGTGATATTTTTTATCGTAGAATGAGCGACATTGAATTAAGATAATAGACCATATTTTCGTTAAAAAAAGATTTTTAGTCGTTTGGCCGCTAGGCCGCTAGGCCGCCAGGCCGCTAGGCCGCCAGGCCGCTGGGGTGTTATTTTGAAGAAGAAATCAATTTTCTTATAACGAAATTGTATTTCTGTGATATTTTTTATCGTATAATGAGCGACATTGAATTAAGATAATATACCATATTTTCGTTAAAAAAAGATGTTTAGTCGTTTGGCCGCTAGGCCGCCAGGCCGCCAGGCCGCTGGGGAGTTATTTTGAAGAAGAAATCAATTTTCTTATAACGAAATTGTATTTCTGTGATATTTTGTATCGTAGAATGAGCGACATTGAATAAAGCTAATATACCATATTTTCGTTAAAAAAAGATGTTTAGTCGTGTTTCTGCTTTGCAAAATGAACTTATTTTAGTGACCATCAAATCAGGCCGCTAGGCCGCTGGGCCGCCAAGTTCACGCCGCTAGGCCGCTAGGCCGCTAGGCCGCTAAGTTCACGCCGTTAGGCCGCCAGGCCGCCAGGCCGCCAAATTCACGCCGCTAGGCCGCCAGGCCGCTAGGCCGCCAGCTTCACGCCGCTAGGCCGCCAGGCCGCTGGGCCGCTAACTTCACGCCGCTAGGCCGCTAGGCCGCCAACTTCACGGACATGGGTGATTTTAGGTAGTATGCGACCTTTGTCCGACGTCAGACGTAAAAGCGAGTTTTCTCAGATTGTTATGAAATTATGCCTAATGGTACTATAACATATTGCTCGCAGATCAAAATACTTTAATTATGGTTATTTATATCGTATGTAACCGGAAGTATATTTACGATAAATAATGGACGCAAACAGTCATCGTGCGTTTCATAAAAAATCTTGTTTCACCAGTATTGGTTAAGCCCATGGTGGAAAAACTTTACAGTATAATGTTTAAGTAGAAAGTTGTATAATTTGTATTGTTTTGATAGCTCGTTCGTTGAAATTGATATTCTAATGTCTGATATCATAGGAAAATTATAAAAGAATGGGCATAATCATGACATGACATGACGGTTTTATCATTGAACAATACTTTCAACATTTTCGGAAACTTGACCGTGTTTTATGAAATATTCGACGTTATTCGGCAGCATTCCTTCTGCTCTTAAATCACTTTTAAACAAATGTGCTTCAAAAAGCAAATCGTTGATATGTTTTACATTCAAGCAAACACATGTAAAAAAAATCTTTTTTATAAATGAGAATAATAATAATAATAATCATCATCATCAGTATCATCATCATTATTTGAATTGTACTCTACGGCAACATTCGAAACATTCAGGTTATAAAATATTACAAAGGCGGAAATCACAATGTTGTTCAAAATTCTGATAATGCAAATTCTCACAGTCCTGTTAAAATCACAACCATTTCAATGACTATTGTTGATAAATTGCAATGCTCTAAAATTGATTGACTTAAATCCACAAGCCTTGATTGATTTCACAAAGAATTAATACTTTTTATACAAGTACCTGAATAATCTATGTTCCTCAATAAAGAGTACTGGTTTAGATAAAGTCCCTTCTAGAGTTCGAAAGATGCTGCAGTCTTCACAAAAGTGTCAATTACTTTTAGTGTCAATATGTCAATCAGAGATAATACGGTACCACGTGATATGAAAATGGACAGATAAACCCTTTCTTTAAGAAATATGGTAATCTTGAGGTAGGCAATTATAAACAAGTTTCTTATGTATTGTGTCTGAAGTTTGTCCATACACAGTTTGTAAAGTATTAAGCTGAAACTAATTTATTTCTCGAATAGCAGTCCGATTTTAGAAACTCGTACTGATACATGTCTTGTACATGTAATGGATCATATGAGAACTAATGATGCCAAAGGATAATATACAGGAATAGTCATGTTAGGATTTACAAAAAAAGGTTTTGATACTGTTTTTTATTTACCTTAAGTTTTAGACTTATTCCAATTTGCTTCAAACTATTTATTGGTTTACGTCTTATCTAAAAGGAAATAAAAAATGTAATTGGTAGCAATGTATTCGCTGAACCTAAACATGTTTTTTTCTATGACGACAACTTTGGTGAGTTTAATGCGTATTAATACATTTTCCTTATAAAGGTAAATGGCTTCCTAATATATAAAGAAAACCCGAGGATTACGGTTGGAATATTTTAACACTGCATGCATGTTACATTAATTTTAGAGGACGATCACAATCATTAGAGTTTGTGTGAGTTTGTTTGTAGTTATCACACAAGTGGTTCAGTGCCGCACTTGAACATGATTGCTATGGCTTTAATAGGCTATTTAAAGTAACTAATCTAGCAATATGTCGTTATCATCGGGCAAAAAGCGTTTTAAGTGCAAACCAAACATTTGTCTGTTTAGGCCTGTATCGAAACCTACCTGAAAGACGAAAGGTCGATTGAGACTTAGTATGATCTGTCCCCACTTTTACAAGTTGAATGCATACTTAACAATTTAAGTAATCGTTTAATAGCCTCTTGACGTCGCTTTTAATCTGAATGATAGAGTCAAATTGTGTCAAATTAGATAGTGTCCGGAATATTTCTCTCGAAATATAAATATTATATCGAACTAATATGCATATACACGTATTATATCATGTTATATTATTATTGTTGTTTATGATTTTGTTGAACTTTGTTTTACGAAGGAGCTTTTTATTTCGTTTACGTCAAAGATCTATTTTTGCGTCAGGTTCGTACGACGTGTCATATACCTGTATACGATCATGCAAAAATGAAGGGATTGGTTATATCCCATATGAACGGTATATATCGGGACAGAACACAAATAGTAACTATCTAAATCATCACATTAAGAACCAACAAATAATTTTCACCAATTACTACAATCTTCACGTAAAAGTGTAGAAGAAAGTTGGCTGACTGGAACCATCACCATGCAGGTATTATTCAAGACTGCCAAAAAGGGCAGGGTGCCCTTAAAAAAGGACAGGATGCACTTAGGGGACAGGGCAGTTTCTGCATGTTAGTACACTTGAGAATGATGTAAAAGCCGTTAAAATAAAAAAAAACGTTGCTTCTAGAAGATTGCAACCCCTTTATAATGAAAATGTTCTTTTACTATGCTAAAAGATGCTTCTTTACAGACTTTAAAAGGTTTCGACATCTTTAAAGCTGCTCGCTCTCAGATTTTGGTAAAACAATTAAGTTCTTCAAACTGTATGTAAATAACGTATTTTAGAACATATGGTCATATAAAAAGGATCCAGTATAAATTCCTTTCACGTTTATCTCTCAATTTAAAAAAATGCCTTTCCAAATTCAAAAGCGTTCTAAACGCTTTTGAAATTTCAATATAAACATGATAAACATATAGTGTAGCAGTGCCGTGTAATCGACATTTTCAATCGATTTCTGCGAATCCCTACCTAGATGTTTGCTTATATTTTGATTCTAGCCTTTAGTTTTATATACTTATGAATAAGTATGTCATAAACTGTTAAAAAAATATTGTTTTCAACGGTAACTGAGAGCAAGCAGCTTTAATAATTATTTCATGTGGGCTACAACAAAGATACATCAGAGGGCAGAGAGGGTAGTCAGAAAGGGCAGCAGGGGGTAAAAGGACCGGGTGCAACACCCTGCTAAATCGCTCTCGATAAATCCCAACCATGTTTCGGAAAAACTAATACATGTTGTTCAATTATATTCCGTTTTCTTGTAATAACCAACGAACCGTTGTTGTGTACTGAGATATACTGACCAGCAAAAGAAACGGAAGGGTGGGGCGGTGATCGAGTAGTTAACGCTGAGAACTTCCAATCCGGAGGTCCCGGGTTCGAATCCCGACCGCGGCACTGGCAATTTCAGAAACACTTTTCAGTGTTTCCCATCCATCTAGAGATAAACTGGTTTAAAACCCAGAGGTAGTCTCACGTGTATAGGTGCTATACATCGGGCACGTAAAAGAACCAAGGAGTCTATTCGTAAAATAGCTATGATCTGGTACCCAGATTCCCTCGTATCTGCATCTGCCTCTCTTCAACATGCGCCTGTCAGGAGTCTTGGCAAGTTCACGCAGGGAGAAGTCCCAGGGTCGGCCGAGATTTTTAAGCAATCAAAGGAAAAAAGAAGAAAAAAAAGGAAAACGCAACTTTGCCAAATAACTTGATGTATATCAGAAGCTTACCCAGTAAAGTCATCACTTATTTCAATAAATATTATTTTTGAATTATTTCGCTATGGTCTACCTTTTATCAGCATCTGAACCACGATCAGTAACGCGCTGAAGTCTGAAGTATATAAGAACTGGTTCTGGTCCAATGCTTTAAAGAGGCACTCCCTACATCTAGCCGATTATATTCTAGAAACATACATTATGTGTTCGATGAACGTAAAATAATAAATAAATACAATTTCAAAGAAAACCCTATGGCGAAAAGATGCCTCATTTTACCACGATTAATCAAATAAGTTTTCTGCAATAAATCGTATCCACCTATCATTATACAATATATTATTGGCACTATAATTTTTTTATCACGACAGAAACTAAGTGTACTTCGCATTAGCATCATATTTTGAAATCCATCTAGTTTCGCTAAGATTTTGCACACAAATAATTTTCAAATAAACTGACGTTTCATCAACGATGGAACGGCCACTGCAAATAAGAACAGCCCCAGTTTAAACCTACTGTACATCAACTTATTTTCGCGTGTATTTTATTTTCTCTATATTCCCGGAGGCCAATTTTCCGCGAATTTTAAGAGTACGTGAATAATTTAATCTTACTAAACTTTCTTCATTGCTTCTGAAAACGCGAATTTAACTATCCGCGAATCAATTCGACGTAGGTAAAACGCTAACATAAATTGGCACCAAATGATTCATGGGTTTACAGTATTGTTACTTTGCTGTTTTATTTCCCCCCTTTGTAGAAGCATATATTTTGATTACATATAATAAGAAATGAACGTAATTGTTATTACAGTTCTGAACACTCTCTTTCAAGTAATGTGTCTTTTATCGGCAGGCAGCGTTTATATTTCGTGGAGAAAGCAATGAAAGCACCTGAGAAAATTCTTACATCGTGGTTTTAGCAATAAAACGTTTAGCTGGAAGAATACATAAAAGTGAATCTTAATGTGTTAATTATCTTATCTGAAGCATTTGATATGCTATTCTGGTAATTCGAGGATCCTGGCGATGTTTGTCTTTTTGTTTCACAGGAATAATAGTAAAGATAATTGTATCTTAAACCATCAATATTCAATTTGTAATATATCTACCAGTATTTCAGAGTCATAATGTTATCAATTGTGCATTTATATCATATAAGAGCGACATAATATGCCTTCAGCATCCCGGAATTTCTATTGCACGCCAAGAAGTGCATCGCTATCACTGACAGGTGTTGATCAAAACTATTGCACCCAGGCAAGAAAGATTATGCCTTAATGCATATAGTTATTGACATTGTATCTGAAGTTTTGATCCTGTAAAGTCTATTTGTTTAAGCTCAGATTACATGAATTGCTGATCAGTCTTTGGTTGCTGTACGCAGTACGACGCCATCATTGTATTTGAAAAGACATCAACTCTGAAACTTATGGGCATATACTGTTTTAAAACTTAGGGGCAATCATCCTTGTATTGTTTTCTGTCCGACTCATTCTAATGAATTTGAATCTTAGTTAACATGTGAATAAGACTGTTTTCCATCTAAGCTCTTTTTAGTAGCATTAACTTGTTACCATACATATTTATTTATTACCAGCATATTAATTATTTCCATGCATATTTTTCAAAATGAGTATCAGCATTTTGCCGTGTTTTCTCCTAAACTGGCAATATATCATGTAGGTGCATGCTTGCGTATATATAATATTTATACAAAACTACAGCAGCTATTAATATTACAATGGACGATAAACAAATATTTATTCATTTCTTTAGTCACGGAAATGATCAACAGCTCACAAAGTGTGACTGAATGATAAGTAAGTTAAAGATGATCGGCCATCGGATTTCATTAACACTTTGTATAAGCTTCGCCCATTGGGTATATCATGTGATTAATTGCTTTCACCCTTAATCAGTTTCATCTTTTACATGTTTTTGTGGTTTGAAACGTTGAGCATCTGTCGCTATTGTTTTTATGGTGTCATTATAAGTACATTCAGGCAAATTGATTATCATTTAAAAGAGGTTTGGCTCCTGACAAAAAAATGGCATCTTGTTGCATTTCCTTATAATTTTCATTAATGTTAATGTTACACATTTTTACTGAATTGTCAAATCATATGCAGTTAACGATTAATTATTTTATGCTAACTAATGAATACAGTGCTCTTACAGTGAAATATTTATGTCTCAAACCTAGTGGGGAAGACATATTAATATGGTGATGTCGGTCCGTCCGTCCGTCCGTTTATGTGTCCGAGTTGTCCGTCCGTCAGTCTGGTACAAAAGTATGACCGCGCAACTCCAATACGCCTGGATGGATCTATCTGAAACTTGGTAGAAATGATTAGTACTTAGTATAATTGTGCATATTGTCAGGATTTTCCGCTTAGTTATGGGATATAAAATGTTCAATAAAATCTTTTACACACTGCTCCTCCAATACCCCTTGCTGGATTTCTATAGATGTTTGCAGAAAGCATTATAATTATGAGGTGTTGTTATGCATATAAAAATTGGGGGTAATTAGCACAAAGGTAAATATCAGAGGGACCTGTAAACAGAAAATTGTGTCCATGCTTCTTATTCAATACCCCTTGCTGGATTTTCACAACATTTTGCAGGAAGCATCAGAATGATGTCTACATGTTACAATTTTGGGTCAAAAGTCAAGGTCACAGGGAGTCCGACCTGAAAACAAAATTTTGTCCGACCCTTTTCTCCAAAACCCCTTGCTGGATTTTCAGAAAGCAGGAAGTATTAGTATGAAATGTACATATTATAATTTGGGGTCATTAGCTCAAAGGTCAAGGTCACAGGGAACTGAAATAGAATGTATTGTCCAAATTTCTTCTCCAAAACCACTTGCTGAATTTTCATTAAACTTTGCAGGAGGCGTCATTATAAAGTGTAGTTGTGCGTTTGATAATTTAGGCCACAAGGTCATGGGGGGACATACTTTTTTGTTTAAAGCTGCTCGCTCTCAATTACCATTTAAAAAAATATTTTTTTAAAAATTGACATAATCATACATAAATATAAAACTAAAGGCTTGAATCAAATTATAAGCAAAAATCTAGGTAGGAATTTGCAGAAATCGATTGAATATGTCGGTTACACGGCACCGCTATACTATATGTTTATATTGAAATTTCAAAAGCGTTTGCAACGCTTTTGAATTTGGTAGCGTATTTTTTTAAATTTACGTGGCATGAATTTATACTGGAGCCTTTTTATACGACTATATGTTCTAAAATACGTTATTTACATACAGTTTGAAGAACTTTATTTTTTTTACCAAAATCTGAGAGCGAGCAGCTTTAAAACAATCTTTAGTTTCATATTTTGTCAGTGAATATGTGATGATATAATATAAGTCACAGTGTGGTGATACAGATCTGCCGAAACTATGTTTTTAGTGATACAGGTGTTTTTTTATAGCAAGCATAAAATAAAATGAAAATTTGTTTAGTTTGAGCGGATATAGAATATTATAAAGTACAATTGTCACAATTTCACTCAAGATTCGCGCTCAATTATATCACTTTTCGTTGAGGGTACATATGCATATTCAATATCTATTCAAAACAAACAAATTTCCTCAGGTATTTTCTGTTTTCATGTTTATTGTTCTAGAAAATACATGCACGTTGGCTGCAGTATTATATTTAAATGGCTGAGGAAGCTTAATTACTACTCACTAGATTTTGACAAATGACTTGCAGTTATGGCATTGTTTATTAGATTTTAATATTTTCATCTGCTGCCAATACTGCTTGATGCATTTCTTTATGTCAGTCACGTGTGAAGTATCAAACAAGTTATCGGAGGGGAGCAAATATAAGCGCTGTGCAGCGAGTGCTAGAGTTATAATTTGCTTAAAATTGGCTCCAGTGAGAACAGATTGGACGCCTCTTTCATTATATGAAGTCTGAAATAGAAGTATACTGTACGTTATCGGAAATATTTATGCTCGGATAAATGCTTAATCAAATACACGTTTCTTGAGTTAAGATTTTTTTATGTTAACAGATTATTATAAATAAGATAATTTGTGGAAATTCTCAGGTACCTGTGTTATTGCGGGCCGCAGCAGCGGCCCGCTATATTTAATACGTGGTTGGAAAATGTATCATGTAGGTGAAGTAGTGTATAGTTCTTTGAACAAAATGTTATGAAAATCGCCTAGGAAGTTACGATAAAGATTGGGTTAAACCACTGTTCATTGTGTAGCTTTAAAATTGTCAAGCAATTGATATTTCTATCTTTTATCCATGTAAAACGTCAAATTATTTTATATGCTTATGTAACGTCTAATAAGTAGTGAAAAGTTTTTATTGTTCGGCCAGTATAAAAACCGATATCGGTCAAACATGCCGGTATCTTCCGGTATCGGGTAAAGTGGGTCCATTACGTTACTATGACCCGATTTTTATAGTTTAGAATTTACAATCACACTTCATTTGTTTTTGAATGGAAGTATCATTGTACAGTCACTGACAGTCTATTTAAATCAGACATGTCATGTTAGAGCAATAAAGTGAAAGATAGCCAAAGTTTACGAAATGGTCGGGATGCACTTTCTATATTTATCAGACTGGTTTTCATTTCGTGTTAGAGGCAGGAATAGTATTGTATATTCTGAGAATCACCTTAATGGAACATAGCGTAGAAAATATTATAATATTGCTGCGTTAACTTTGTTTTAATTAAAGCTGAATGAAAAAAGGGATCGTATATACAATCTAATGGAAGAAAAACGGAAAGAGCATAAAGACTATTTAAAGCTTTTTCATGAATATGGTTTTGTTTCTTTTTAAATCATAAATGATGCACTGGAAATGAGAAAGAGTTACTAAATTGTAAATGCACAAACAAGATAGTCAAGTATTTGCTTTACACGAACCTTGAATATAAATTTATTCTGTCTCTGTTATAAAGCCTGTAAAGTTTATTTGCATCTCCCATTTCAAAATATTTACATGAAAACTTTGTTTCTAGGCCCGCTGTGATACGTAGTATCACAGTTTTTCTTGTCGTTACATGACTTGCATGCAAGCGCTTTATATAACTGTGTGGTATTTTTATCCTGCAGATTATTTACGTGCGAGGAAGTTTGAGCATCTTATTCAACAGCAATTTATGCATGGACTTACTGCAAGGTAAAAGGTTAAGAGTATTTTTATTTGGATGTAGTTTTGTTACATTCTAAG